>JARHVA010011397.1:0-62437 GCA_037957365.1 Torreya grandis | reverse complement strand
CTGTGAGGAATATGAAAAGTTACCAAGATAAAGACAAAAGAGGAAAGTATGCATTTTCTTATGAAGGGTCACCATGTGAATTTTTAAATGCAAAGATACAAAGGGTCATGCATTTTTGGAACCATTTTCCATGAGGATTGAAGGGTCACAATGGGTGAATGCCAAAGGTCATTTGAAAAGCTATAAATAAAGGATTGAAAAGCCATTTATAATATGCAAGAGAGTACATGGTTTTGTAGTTGTTTTATATAATAAAAGAGGAGAGAAAAGCAAGAGATATTGTAGAGTTCTATCATTTTTTGAGTAAGCAACATTGAGAGATAGTTGTGTTTTATACACAAGAGGGGTTGGTGCTCCCATGGGTTGGTGCTCACAAATAGTTGTTGTGTTGGTACTCGACAAAGAGGTTGGTGCTCCCATAAGTTGGTGCTTGCAAACTTTGTAATTTGAGTTGGTGCTCAATCATATACTTGAGATTGTTCTCCATGATTTTTTCCACTTTGGGTTTACACTTAAAAATACTCTCTCTCTCTCTCTCTCTCTCTCTCTCTCTCTCTCTCTCTCTCTCTCTCTCTCTCTCTCTCTCTCTCTCCTCTCTCTCTCTCTCTCTCTCTCTCTCTCTCTCTCTCTCTCTCACTCATGTGGTGCATGTTATTATTTTAGTTTTATTGCATGTCTTGAATGTGTGAGTAAGTGGTTAAAGAAAATAAATCAGACTAAGTAAAAGATATATAATATACTGATTCAACCCCTCCTTACTATATTTCATGCTTAACACATCAATAACTCTTCAATAGATCAAAATCCTTATCCCACGAGCATGCCAAAACTATTATCACACTAAACTACACCCTTGAGGAGTTTGTTCAATCCTCCTCACTTAGATGATATCATGGAGACATATCTAGGCTATGGATGACCTAATCAATGAGGTAAATCTATAGATAGGGCTAGCTCCCATGATGCTTCACCTTGAAACTACAACTAAGCCTATTTATTGAAAGGGAAAGGGAGAGAGGGAAAGTAAACAAAATAAGGAGGAAATGAACCAAAATAAATACCCTTTACTTGCCTATAGCTCACTAAAATATGAACAAAGACTAAAATCTATCACACTAACTCAATATGAGCCTCTAAGCATCTATATTTCAGTATGAAGGTGAAAATCAAGATAATAAATAAGAGTGTATGATCAAGAGGTCTCATAAGAGACACTAATGATGTAATATACATATTTATCCAATATAATATCATCTAACACACTCTATATGAATTGATAAGATGACTAACAACCTATAAATAGGTAATGAGATAGGATAAATGCAAGAGAGATATTATTCTACTACTAACATTTGTAAACCATCATGAGTGTACACTAGTTGCAACATTAAAAAGGCTATAAATAATATTATATTCATATTAAATTTAATTACAAGTGTTTACATGAGTAGGGATTCACCATACTCAGGTTGAGGATCCATTTTCAAGCCTTACAAGGTAATACATATATGAGAAAGAAGAAGAGACATGTCAAGAACCAATGATGGCTGCCAATCACTCATAGAATCAATAAAAAACAAGAAAACATACCAATAATCAGTCATAAAATGTCTCTTCAATATTTGTGTACTTAGTTTGATGATGATCTTCTCAAGGTGGCGTAAGAGTTTTGTCTTGCTTGATGACTCATCAAGCCTTCTTAAAACTGCCACCTTATTATTGATTAGGAAGTGAGAAGTCATATTATTGGTTTATAACTACTTATCCTTGTCTTGGAAAATTTTTAAATATCTATACCAATAATATTTCCACATCTAGTCTACAATCTCATTTATAACTTTTACACTTGCTCTCTTTAAGACCTGTATCTTATAACCCTGTTTTGACACAAAGCTACTAGGTTTGAATTATATAAATAGGTTATATGCAATATAAATACATATTTTGGAAAAATGTATCTTATTTCATCTTCAACCAATTTTTTTTGACTCAAATCCAAATACATACCTACTAACTCAATACCCTCCTTCATAATTAGGTCTCTTTAGGCCTAAAGTAAACACACAATACTAGAGACCATACTATTTCATATTATATTGATCCAAAAACATATAAATATTATATATAACATTAAATAAGGTTATATTATAAAGTTTCATTAAATTATAAGTGTGAAAACTCAATCTATGAAAATGTAAGATTCTAGCCCTAGGTTGGTCTTGACACAAGTCTGTGTAGGCCAAGAGTGAAAAAAATGGATAAACAAAGTTGTAAACCACTTCAAAGGTTTATGAGACATTTGTGAGGTCTTTCCCAAATCCTATAAACTCTTATAATAGTCATTTTATTTTGAATAATCTTCATACCTCTCCAACATGACAAGTTTTAGAATTCTATATGCATTTTAGGACTACAAAGTGGACCATGGGTTTTCTTTAGGCTTATCACCTTGTTAATCTTGAGAATAACTCAACTTGAGTGGTTTATTATCCTCTTCATGAATCCAAAAATTTCCACCATGTTCTTCAATTAATATCACATCTTACATCCCCTTTCAACTTCATGCTCAAGCCAAACCTTGCACCTTTTCCTCATGTTTATTCCAAAACTACCCTTGGTTGTACGTGTTCTTTTTGGGAGTTGATTATACATAACTATAAAAATATTATTCTCTATTTAAATGATTTAAAAAAATTTAGGACCCTTTTATAATGTTACTTTCACCCTAAAAGATACCTCATCCCTTAACTTACCTCCAAACTTGTATACTTCCTCTCATTTGGACTTGCCAACATGTAAATGCATGATTCTAGCCTGGTATCACATCAAAATTACTTTAGAGGGAATTAGTGTTGAGATCACCAATATTTTAAAGGTTATCCAAAGTATTATAGTCCATATATAATTATAATAAACTAATTTCACCATTGGTTTCTTAAGCTTTAAGTTTTCATGGACATATTGACCTATTAGGTCTCCAATAGGCCTAAATAGGCTCTCTCCAAGAGACATTGGGCCAGAATAATGAATTTATTTCAAGGTAAGAACTAATTTAAGGTTATAAATACTCCCATAGGTTTTTTTGGTATCCTAAACCTATTTATCAACACTATAAGTACCTCCTTCTTGGTATTTTATAGAAATTTTTCTTACATTCTTTGGAGGAAAGAGAAAAGAAACTTGAGAAGGGTATGGTTAGTAGAACCTAATATGCTATTCATGTATTAATCTAGATGATTATATATACTCCTATTTATCTTGAGAGGAATGACCTATAGATTAATGAAGCACTAAATAAATGGTTCATTAGTTAGATAGTAGTGTGATCTAGGAATTTGACTCAAGAGAGGATGGCTAGTAAGGTGTTAGTTTCAAAATGAAAACAAAGCGAAATAAACACACTAATAGCATAACATCTCTAGGCCTAGACACTAGGGAGAGATTATTTAAAAAAATAAAATGATAAACACAACTAAAAATCAAATAATCAAACACAAGAGTTCCTTCACCTTCCTTGGATGCTCCAAATGTCTTTGTAGTGGTGTTTTGCTCGGCTTGTGCTCATGAAGTCCTTAGCAATGGAACCTTAGATATCTCCATATCTCCTTGTCACCTTTGGATTATTGCTTAGCTTGGATTGGAATCAATTTTACTTGGTAACACTAGTTTTAAATGGCTTCTTCAAGATATTTTTGCATTATAACTTTGCACCAAAATAGCTTAGAAATGATGTTATGAGGCCTCCTATTTATAGATTTTTAGATTTGATCATAATCAACCTCAACCATCCATCTCAAGATTGAGATGTGTGGTTGAGGATTAATTCAATTTTTGGAATTAAGTTTTTAATTTTCCTCATCGTGACATTGTAATAAGGGGCAATTAAGAGGCATGGAGGGCATGAATCTTGATATTTGTGGCATTTATGGCCTAGGGATGTTTTCCTAAGAAATGAGGTCACTTGATGATACATATATTAAATATTCATTTCCAAAATTAATTATTCAACAATTTTTCATGGAATTTTTTATTAGGCCTTGATTTGGGTTAATTAGCTCCTAAGCATGGTTAAGCACTTTGTGCACAAATTACTCAAATTGATCAAAATGCCTTGTTATTGGTCCAAAATTCAATTGGATTGGAATTAAAAGTCCATGTCAAATGAATTGGAACCATATTCCAATTTAGAATGTTATTGACAACAAATAATAAAGGCATGAGTCTTGTGTAAAATATTTGATAGGAAAGAGCAGTCCAGAGCACGTGGGTGCAAAATTAGCATTTTGACTTGAAATGAACTAATCAAAGTTAGCTAGCCCATAAATTGCATTGCCCCATTTAGGGATACCCTAGCTAAAATAGGCACTTGAATACCTCAGTTTCAGATTATTTTGCATATTTTAGTATTTTTAGACCAAATTTTGTGTTTTAGGTGGAAACTAGCCAAAGGCCTGATTGGAGGTTATTGATGGCCAATTTTAGGTGTTTACAAGTAGGATGGATTACCTAGTAAACTAGATCAGATAAGCACAAGCTCCTTTGGAGGCTATAAATCCACACTTTTAAATAATCAATTTTTAAAAGAAAAAGATAAAGTACTTACATAAATAATAGAAGGTATTGAAATCAAATACAAGAAGTGTTTGATAAATAAATAGTTAAATTTGACTAATTATAGTAATAAATAGATTGATATTAATGCAAAATGAATCAAGTATGGTCCAAAAAATAGGGTGAGGCTCTATGATTAGGTGGGGGATCTGAAATAGGAATTTGGTTGAGGTATAGCAGGTGAAAATAGTTTACTATTTATTTGTCATATAGTGACTGTCAGTGATTGGGGTGACCGTTGATAATTAGGGTGATCATCGATGGTCAGGGTGACCACTGACAGTTATGGATATACTATCAATGGTTAGGGTGACCATTGATAGTTATTATGGGTTCTAGTTTGGTTTAAGAAATTGGGCTAATAAGGTTACAGAAGTGAAATCTAGAAAGTGGATTTGGGCCAGAGGTTGGTTACGAGAGGAACAAAGTAACTAATTACTAAAAATAGATACTTAGATTATTGGTCATTAGTCTAAAAATGGTTAAAGGATCTGTTGGTGAAGCTTGGAGAAATTTTGGTAGAGTAACAATACTTGTCTATTGGTTAATGGATGATATTGCTTCAAATCTCTATCACACTTGCTAGTTCACTAGAATAATACCTACAAAAGGAAGTATTGATGCAAGAGAGCTCTGATTCTAGATGTGAAAGATTATGGATTGATTGATTTTGCCTCCCTTTTAACCTCCTCATATTCCTCTCTTTTTTTAAGAAGGAGATGTGAAATAATAGGTTACCAAGAGGTTTAATAAGTAGTTTAAATTTAACTTTTACTTGCATCAGCTCACACATGAATTAGACAAGCTAAATATAAAAAAGCTAGTTAGAGTTTGAATAGAGTTGACTCTTCAGGTGGTTAAAGGATGAACTTTAATGGTTAGGCCTAACCATCAATATTTAGGGTGGCCATCAGTGGTTGAGGCTAATGGTCAAGTTTGGTCAAGGTGTGTTAGGTAGTCAGTTTAGCTAGTCAGCTAACTTGACTCAAGGTTTGTAAAAGAGTCCCTAAAGGGTCTTGAGGTCGTTTAAGGGTTAGTTTGACAACTAGAACCATTGTGTTCAATTTTATAGTGTCTACATTTTCCCCCTTTTTATTATGTAGTTTGTATTAGCAAGCTATAAAAAATAATGGATTACGGGTCAAAGGTTAGGTTTCCCTGAGCATGGGATGGGTTTTCACCCTCAAACTAGGAATTGATGAGGTGGAATAGAATCAAGTGTAGGTTTTATGAGTGGGTAAGTGTGGTGATGAATTTAGTGGTAGGTTGCACTCTGAAGCATAACCATGTGCATAAAGTGTGACTAAGTACAATAGCCAAGATCACGTTATGACTAGGTTACCATGGTTGGTAAAATAATGGTCATCTCTAGAAGGACAAAGACAAGGACAAGTGGAACACATGATCATATGCGATGGTTGGGATAAAAGTATAAACATAAGATTCTTAGATAAGGTTAGTATTTTTCATGGGTATCCAAGGTAGGAAGTGCTCCTGTGAAGACATAAATTGGTCAAGTGTGCATGAGGTAATGTATGTTCAAAATTTTCAATGTGGTAATTTAGTTAATGTAGTCAAAATGACCAAGGCAAGGTTGTCACAAAACATGTGATAGTTAGTCCAAAATGGCCAAGTGGCAAGGTTGAAATCGTTGGTGGTCAAGGTTGGTGGATAAGGGAATTTCTATTAAATGGTAGGTGGATTAGGTTTGGGTAAAATTTGTTATTAGAAGGGAAAAGTCCTTACAAAATCTAACCATTGATGATTAGGTTTGACACTTGGGGTCAACCATCAATTGTCACCCTGACTGTCGATGGTCACATGTCAGCCCTAAAAGGGTGAAGATAAAAAGACCACCAGGGGTTTTATTTGCTCATTTGAGCATATTAACCCTCAATGATTAGCTTATTGGTAGTGTTGGAGAAAATGGTGATGGTGGAGAGTGAATGGTTGAGCATGTGAGATTAGAGGTTGACTAAGGATGAAGAGGGGATACAGGAGAGAATGAGGTCAAGTGATGGTACCCAAGGTTCCTCCTTAATAATGGTCAAGGAACAAAGTAGGTATTGTGTTGAATTGGTAGATTAGGTTTCAATTTATGCAATTGAATGTTAGTTTGAATGGTTTGGTTGTTCATTTGGCTATGTGGGTGGGTTTGACCTAGGGATAGGGATGGGGGAAGTGTTTTTATGTTTGGATTCAAAATGGTAGGTTTAGAGGTAAATTTATAGGGTTAGGGTAGATAAGAGAGGGTAGAAGTAGGTTTGGGAGGTTTGTGTTATATGTTGTGGGGCTTGATAGATATAATGGGGGGGGTAGGGTTTGGTGTGATTATCGGTGGTCACTTTGTAGTGACCATTGATAGTCATTTATAGTTGTCATTGATCACTTCTAGTCATTTTTGGTTGAGTATTGACCATTGGTGGTTGATACTCAATCATCAATAAGCCACATTATGGTGATTCTTTGTGGTCAATTACCTAACCATCGACGGTTGACTATAGACATAGTCAATCATTGATGGTCGATGGATGAGTTGAAAAGGACCTAGTGAGATGGCCACAAGAAGCCATCAAGAGGTTAAGCTTGAATGAGACCTGAATAATGGAAAGAGACCAACCAAATTAGAAGAGTAAGAAGAGAGAACATAGACCACTATACATGAACGTTACTAGTTCAGTGTAGAAGACAAGGACCTCTATCTTTGGTTGCACTTCCACCCCAAGAATGTAAATTCAAATACTAGGAAGAAAGTGTCCTTCCCACTAGATATGTATAGTGAGGAGCCCAAGTTTAACCTACCACTAGATAACATCTTTTTTGCCCTGAATAATCTAGGACTGTCGGACCTAATGAGGGTTGACCCACAAAGACTCACCCCACTAATGGCAAGTGCAAAATTTTTGAAAATTGGCATGGAAATAATGCACCAAAACATTTTGTTAGATTTTGATGCACGTACGATAGAGAGAAAACATGCCAAGGTAGTTGAAATGTACAATAAAGTGCTTGCAAAGAATCAAGCACTCATTGAGGAAGTGGCCTGTTTGAAATAAAAGATCCAAGAGGCCATTGAGGCAAAAGTAAGGGGTTTTGACCCTTTGTAAAAAAAATTAAAAATATGATCCAAAAATTGAAGATGATGTACCTCTAGATGGGGATAACATTGGAAAATTAGAGACCCTAGTCGAACTGCTACTTAAATAATACAAGGAGTGACCCATGACAAGAGATGAGGGGAAAGAAATTGAATAGTTTACCATGGTAGTAGATGTTAGCAAGAATGACTTGGAGAGAGTTGGGGAAGTTATCCCCATTTTGGATGGCATTTTTGCATTCTTGGTGCACCTAAATAAAGTCTTGGAGGATCGGCTCCACTATGAGGAGGTCCTAAGGAAACAAGTAGTAGATGCTACCCTTTTAATAAAAGACTATGATAAGCATGTGAAGGAATTTAGGGACATTAAAATGATGGAGGACACCATTAATAACCATCATCAATAACTAAATGCAAGTTTTGTCACACTCTAAAGATAGGTTGATAAAGAGGTATCCACATTAGAAGATGTCCAAAAAGAAGCTAGCGTAGCTATGGATGAATAGGTTAAAAAGACTAAGACTCCAACCCAAACCAAGGAGTTAAAATAATCAAAAGAGGCAATAAAAAAAATAACTACCAAATTCCTCAAATCACTATCCTATTGGGATGGTCTGAAGAAGGAACTCAAGAAGAATGGGCTCAAATTTTTGGAAGATGATAGCATTACTTAGTTTGAGACAAACTAAAGAATAGTGTGGAGTGATGTTAGCCCTTGAATTTTCACTAAGTACTATCTCATTTTTATGTTGTGGGACTAGCATGATATAAAAGGACCATTGTCCCATTTTGTTTCAAGATTGACATGACATGGAAGGACCATGATGTAGGAGGACCATGGTCCATAGCTGACATGCACAAAGTGTTGTAGTGTAAGACTTGATAGGTGTGAGAGGATAATGGCATAGGAGACCTAGCATGAGAGGACCCAATCAAAGGATAATGTCACAAGGAAATTGAGAGCATAGTACTCAAAATAAAAGAAAAAGACTAGGGATGTGCATGGGAAGTGGGAGCGGTTAAAATAATGATTCATATAAGACACTTTAACCATTTTAATTAGAGGTTTTGTACCAACCTACTAGGAATAGAACACATGGCCACCATTATATAGTATATAGTGATGATATAGGGGCATAGGGCCTTGGGTCCTCAGGAAGAATTTATTATAAAGTACCATGACTCTCAGTCTATTAGGAGTCTGTGTGCCATTTGATTTTTCATTAATGATAAGTAACACTTGGTCAGGGACAAACATTTATAAATACCCCTATTGTAATCATTTGTGAGGATGGTCTTTTAGAGAATAGATAATAGAGCCTTTCCTTGTAATTATCTAAGCATATAATGGGAGATATCAATTTTTTTACCAAATTATGTTATGAATGATTAAATACACTAAGTGTTAGAGATGGACATGGTTTAGTTTTTTATCTTGTTATTGGTATTATTTTTCTTTTCTGAGTCACTACTGTTAGATAATAATGGTGATCCTTGTATTAGTGATAGTTACATCCAGGACAACAAGGGTAGTAGTAGTATATTTGTGTTATTAAATAATTATTTAAAGCTACATAATGAAATATGAACAAACATACCTTACAGTGTTAAAAAACCTTCAGGAACTAGTCTTTTGATGTGCACTTTAGGTGAGCATGTAAGACCTAACTCTCATGTAATATGGCTAATGTGCTAGCTTTTTGGGATAGACTTCAGTGCTAGTGCTAGAATAAATGAACAAAAGCCAACATCTATGATATTCAAATATCTTTGAGTAATTTGACATGGTATTAAGCTCTGATTTGATGACCATTTTGTCATTTTAAAATCCTTGGTGAGATCTTTTACATGCATGTGTTCTTGGTCGATTTCTTGATTTTTAAATTTTCATAGGTTTGGTGGGATTTTATAAAAATCCTAGTAAACTATATAACTAGAGTCTCCTATTACAAAATAAATAGTGTCATCATATCTAAAAGGCATCAAAACCCTAAGAATAAGATCAACTATACACTTGACCTAGATCCCTTACAGTGATTTTTAGTTATTTTTAGAGGGGTTTGAGGTATTTTTTGGTATTTCACACATTATTGTGTAGTGAGATTCTCAAATCAGGAAAATATTTTTGATTTTTTTTAGTTTTCTAATTTCCCAAATGGGTTCTTAGTGGATTTTGTGAAATACTTACCAAATTTGTAGATATTGGTGATTTTCTAACTTGACAGAGTTTTTCATCCCTGTAAACACCTTGGTGGGCTTTCACTCTTCAACAAACATTTGACCCCTTACTTGCATATCCATCAAGTCCCATAGCCCCTATGTGTAACTTCATTAGGTCCCACAACCCTTGTTTTCACCCCTACTAGGTCTTACAACATTTGCTTATAACTTCATTAGGTCTTGTGACCCTTAATTGCACCTCCATTGGGTCCCAAAACCCCTACCTACACCACCATTAGGTCTCATAACCCCTTCTTACACCACCATCAGGTTTCACAACCCCTTCTCATATATTTATTGGGTTTTGACTCCCTTGTAATCACTATCATTAGGTTTTGGTACCCCTATCTACACCTCCATTAGATCTACAGATGTGTTCTATTGACCTTGCCTTTAGACCCATCAAGTTCTAACCCTCCTATAAACATTGTTGTTAGGTTCCAATCAATTTGTTAACAACCCTATTAGGTTTTGATGACCTTGCCAACATGTCTATCAAACTCTACCACTTGTAAAATCACACCAAAACTCCACCAACCTTCTCTTACAACTTGTGACATGTGTGCACCTATCAAATTTAACACTATATTTTGTGACACTATTTATTTCAAAATAATGCACTATGTTTTATGACACTATTCCTTTCAAAATAGGTGCACTATGTTTTGTGACATTATTCATTTCAAAATAGGTGCATTTATGGATGATGTCACTCACACATTAATCATATAAATCAAAAATGGGAGGGGGAGGGCATCCACAATGAGCCTTAGTCCCTTAGTCAGATGGTGTGGTCACATGAGGTAAGCATCTAGCTTAACCTTTAACCCTTGGTCACATGGAAATTAAGCCCATGGTCACTTCCAACCCAAAAATGTTTAACTCTTACTCCATGGAGGCATAAGTTTTTTTTTTAAGGAAATTACTTCCTAAAATTTTTAAAGCTTTTGTTCCAAAGGGCCTCAAATTTTTTAAGGAAGTTAATCAAAAATATTTTTTTTGATTGGTAACTAAGATTTGAGTTCTAATCCTTCAAAAGTGCTTATTTTTTATGCTTTACACATTGGCTATATATTTGGGCTCTTTTCAAACCAGCTATTGTACACTCTTAGATACATTATCAACAAAGCCAACATCCTTCCAATTCCTTGTACTTACATACTTATTGCTCAAGACACATTCTCAACTATGTTTGACATCTATATGAGCACGCTTGTATTTATAACTTTAATGGGGGTCACTACTAAAATTTCTAAGGGGTGTTGTGTATTATTTAGTGTCTCTTTTGCACATTCTCATTTTATGCATTGTATTGATTCATGTAATTACTACTCATTTGGATGCACTCTTAGTTGTACTTGACATCTTCTTCATTACTATGTTTTACACTTATAGTTAATGGGTTATTATAGTTATTTTGTGTATTTGTTCACTTATTTTGTGTCTTCTCTTAGTCATGTTAACTTCACTTTAGAGACACTTATGGGGTAAAGTTGATTTATTATTATAAAAACTAACTATGCTTCTTGGTGTGCTTACATGGAACACTTGTTCATGATAAATAATCATACTCCATTCTTATATAGATATATTCCTACCACTTTTGACTCAGGTCAATTCAATAAGTGGGATAACACTTGTGACAAGGTTTTTTATACCATATTATTACATGATTCTATGGATATTCATTGCCATGTGGAACATACAATGTGTCCCTACACTTTTTGGATCATTATTCAGTCTCTTTTTAGATATCCTACTGAGATTTATATCACTCCTCCTCCACATCCTATTGTCTCTTCTAAGACTCTTGTATTTTCTCCTCCTACTCATACTTCTTATGATGACACATATATGGTGGATAGTGTTCTTCCTTCTATCGATCCACTACTTTAGGATGAGATTATGCCTATCCTTAGTTATCCTATTGCATATTCTATTGTCATTCTTGTACATAATGTTACTCATCTAGCTCCATCATAGATTGGTACTTCGAAGGAATCTACTATTTTCAGTGATAGTACTCCTTGTGAGAGCATCAATGGCTTTTCTCTTCCTATGGATAGTCAATCTATGGATCCATCTGATTCATCCATAATATTTTCTTCAGCTTTAAAATTTGTTGAGTTGTGCTCTCCACTTAACATGGGCATTCCTTTAGTGAATGTTCCATGTCATTATTCTTCATTGGACTCACCTATACATTATGACACTTATGAGACTGAGTACATCTCTAAGATTAATAAGCCTCATTCTATAAAACATGACTATATTAGTGATGGGTACACAACTCCACCATCTCCTTGTCACCTTTCATATATTAAAGAGTTATTTCCTGATCATCTTACCTATGGTCTACTTCTAACATTACAAGGTGTAGTTATACTAATCTAGGACTCATCAGACATTAGGTAATCTATTCCATAGCTACAAGGTACTCCATAGTCCTTCATAGCCTTTAATTCCATTCCACCATTATTTCATAGAGTAGTCGACCCTCTTATTATGCATGAGGAATATAGTTCCTTGGTTGGAGTTCTATCAGGCACTTCGTGGACACATTCATTGTTCTAAGGTGATCTAATCTTCACTATACTTACTTCTGATAAGTTTACTTTAGTGGCATTGCATTTATTTCTTGTATATGATCTAGTTAGATCTATGCCACACTTTTATTTTGGATCCTATTTGGATTTATTTATATTGTTTCCTTCATTTTCTTTTGTGGAATGGGTAGACTTCTAGTACACCATTCATGTTCTTCCTTTGATAAAGGGAAGAAACATTATCTGATGTGGATGGATCTTCTTCATTATTCAAGTATAGGATCTTGTTTGTGATATTCATCATTTTGTGAGCTCTATTATTGGTAGCTTCAACATCTTTTATGGGAAATTCTCAATTATCCTCTCTCTATGTGATTTATTTGCTCTTACTTATGAACATTTTTTCGATTGTGTCTGATGTCCTTAGAACATGCACAACTTATCTTCTTTGGTCTCTTTTAGGGGATTTTTGTCCTATAGGTTTCCTCCTTTTCCTTGCCTTCTGAGATTTACATTGTACTTGGGTAACTCATCAAGCCTAGTTGTTAGGACCAAATTATTCCACCCACCTAAACTATGCTTCAAGGATGTGTTAGTGTAGGATTTTTCCCACTTGTGGTTTTAACTACATAATTGTTAGTAAATTTGATTAGGGGAACACAAAATGCATTTTCTAATTGTGAGTTGAGTTGTGACCTTTTTGGTGACCTAATATCTCACTATATAAAGTACCTCCTTTATACTTTTTGGCTAACCAACTAATGGGAATTAATGAAACTCTCTTTTGATTTGCATATTGATTTCATCTACTCCTAGGGTTTTCATGCAATCTATGACATTCAGAGATCTTGGAGTAATCCAACAAAACCCATGATAATAGAATAATTTATATAAATTAAAATTAAAAAATATGAGACAAATCCAATAACTAGACTTATATATATATATATATATATATATATATATATATATATATATATAAAATTAACAATTATATTAAGAAGGTTTAATGAAAATATCAATATAAATAATGAAGTAAGGTATTTAAATAGTGATGAGAGGCATATAGAAAGAAAAGTAGATGTTATTTTGAGATGACTTAAATATACATGAGTTAAAATATGAAAAAAATTACAATATAATTAAAACTCTCATGAAAGCCTTTAATTACTTAATAATAAATGAACGGATGACAACACCAACTAAAAACCCAGTCAATCAAGGAAGAGGGAAATGTGATATTGAATGTAGCATTTGTTCTTCCTTCTATTTAATATGGACTTATGCACTATCTTTCATTCTTGCATATCTATCAAAATAAAAAAAGGAGGAAAAATTGAAGGTCTTGCAAAGAACAAACTCTTGAAACCATAGTAAAATTTAGTCCTTAATGTTCACCATTCCCAATGTCAATTATTATTTTATTCTATGTCAGGGCTTGTAACTTATATATCATTATAACCCAAACCATTTTAATCAAGTTGCAATGAGTAAAAATAAGGATAAAAAAATGATAAGGGTTATTCACATCCCATCTTGGACCTATATATTTTTCATTTGGACAACTATAAACATTAGTAAGTCATGTGGATTTGTGCCACTTTTATAAATAATAGCATAAATTTCTCCAAAATCATTGTTGACTAAGCTAGCCTCCACCCATAATTTAGTAATAAACATAACTTTTTTACCCTTTTAAAAAATAATTTTGGCCTCTAATTGATCATCATTATGATTTCCAAATATTTTTTCCCGGTATGCTTTGCATTACTACATACAATCAACATATTAAATGGTTCAACATTTTTTACTATTATTGTACATAATCCTAGGAGTAATATTTTATCTTATTTTAGAATGTGAATAGTCATCTTAGGAGATGAATTGGACAATCATATCATATGTTATTTATATATAATCTTACTTATCATCAATTAAAGAATCTAATTATGTTTTGCACCAATTTAATTTCTAATTCTCACAATCCTTTCCTGGCCTGATATTGGTATCAAAACATAAGCTTATCCATTCATCAATATCATTCAATTTAATATTCCCTCTAAATTTTTTATTTACTCTTATGGAGAAGCTACTACACAAATACACCATGTTCGAATGGATTGATGAGTGCCACAAAATGTTTGTAGATCTAAATCAGAGACTGATGACAACTCCCATATTGGTTTTTCCTATCTAGAGTAAACCATTTTGTGCTCATGTAGACACCTTAGGAACCATGGTAGGAGTTATTCTAGCACATCTAGGATACAAAACATTGGACCATCCCATTCATTTTTCAAGTCTAAAATTCTTAGTTTTAGAAACAAATTACACAACTATAGAATGGGAAGCTTTGGAACTTGTGTTTTCACTCTAATAATTCAAACACTACCTTTTAAGAACATCATTTGAATTTTTTACTGATCACCAGGCTTTGTGATATTTAGTAAATAAGCTTGTGATAGGAGGAAGGACTTTTAGGAAAATTAGTGTTCACATGATTTACCATGTGGTAAATTAGTATTTAAATTTTTAGTTATTTACCATGTGGTAAATACTATCAAGTTATTGTTTGTAAATTAACATATGGTTAATATGGTAATATATTTATTATTAGTTATTCATATATATATATATATATATATATATATATATATTTAATAAACAATATATTATGAATAGTTTATTATTTGGTTAGTTGGTTATATAACTCATGTTTCCTATAAGAGTTTTTAGGTGGTTAAGGGGTTGAGGAATCATTAGGATATGCGTTATTTGAGAGGTAAGATCTCCATAAATATCATAAGTCTTTCCTATATAATTATATGTCCTAGATGAACTATGTAATAGGAAATATAGAGTGTGACAATAAAATATTATATTGTGTGATTAAAATATTCACCTGTGTACTTTCTATTTTCAACTCCAATTATGTTTGAATGAGTTAAATCTTGACACAAACTTGTCCAAAAGCTAACAATTATATTAGAATGAGAGGATCTTGTAATGGATTGTTGATGAAGTTTGAAGGGGCAACTTTATTTCTTGTATGATCACCCTATTCATGAGAGTTAAAAAAACAAACTATTGAGTTTTGTTTATAAAAGCTTTAGTTTTGTAAAATAGATTAGATTTATGAATTGTTATGAGAGTGTATTTACATAGATGAGGAGGCCTACCACCATAAATCTCAAGAATCATGAAAGATGTTGTGAAATAGAAAATAAAGTTAGTTGTTTATTGAGTGCACTTCCCATGTGCAGATCAAGAATTGAAAAGCATTGGACATCATAAGTAATATTTTTTAAGATCAGTTTATTCTAAAATAGTGTTCTATTAATTATTGTTTATTGTAGCTCTATGTAAGTCTTGGATTTGAATCAAGGAATCAACTACATCAAGTTATTTTCATCTTGCTTTGTTCCTCTCTCTATCTTATTCATAGATGGTATAACTCTAATGTCATATGAGCACTTAGTTACATCTTAGATATGGAAAGCTATGTAGTGATACACCATTCAACTTGGTTCCCAACTCATTATTATAGTGCATAAATTTTAAAATCAAAAGGAGAAAATAACATTCATTATTATAACATGCATTAATCATAACTATTATGTTAGAGTTTGTCTATAATGCATAGACCTATACATTTTTGATTTTGTAATGGCCTTGAGGAGGAGTAAATCATATCAGTTCTATCAATAAATTTGTGTTCAAATACACTATATTTGCATCATGGGTCATTCAATGGTGACATGTTTTCAGAGATGCATGGATGCATGATAATACATCAAAGCATATACCTTAACATTCACTTGATTATGATCAGTTCCTTGCATGAAATGTTTAAAGTTTGTCTAGAAATCAGTCAAGTGAGTTACGTACTTTAAATTTTGATATTGAATATAAACATCTCTTTTATTATTAGACTTAAGATTTAGGTATTATCCTTTAGGATAAGTTTAAAGGTATGTGTGTCATAGGTCTTGTAATTAATATCAGTTATATTATCCAAAGGTGGTAAACATTTGGTGTGTGGTTTTATATATTTATTATAATGATTTTTATAGTATATAATTATCTTTTCCAAAGCACAAAGTAAATGCTCAATAATATGGTCATTATTTTATTTTTAAATTATATAGTATCCATTGAGTCATTAGTCATTTTTACGTCAATAAAGTGTGTTGAGTCATTTTGTCAAGTGTTAAATAAATTGTTTGTAATGGATGCATTTTCAGTAGAAACTAACATCCAACTAGTTTAACATTGTGGGAGGGAAGTTATGATAATAAACCGAATGTGGAAAATATTTAACCTTAAATCCAAATCTACTAAGTAAGAAGTGGACTTGAAGGAGGTTGGAGGCAACAAAGGAAGGAGGCATTTTAGTGACCTATCTTCAATCATCAATGATGGGGTTGTAATTCTAGTATGGTGACTTGTTTTTTAGTTATGTGGTTTGATACATTTATTTTTTAGTCGTGTGAAAAATAATAATAGATGTGGTATGCTCATATTCACTTGTATATATGGCTATTCCTAATGCAGTCCCTTGATGTAAACATATAATGTAAAAATGAAAGCACAAAAAACAAGCAATGTCATGATATTTGTAGAGGTTGAATAGTAAGATGTGTTCTTATTCATACCTAGGTTTCTAGTAAGCCTTTGTAAATCCATTGTGTAAGCTTATTGGTGAACCTATAAAACCATTTGTGAAGGGTTATTGGTGATCCTAGAAAACCATCAGTATACAAGTGTGGAAGTTGAATAGAATAATGGATGCCTATTCATACTTGGATGGTCATTGCATCCATCCATGAAAGCCACTTGTGAAGATACCAATTGTTTGGTATTTCATGTAAGCCTGACATTGCACAGTTGTATGCAAAATATTGATGCATCAAATGTGTGTGCCAAGATAATGAATGAACAAAGGTGATCAAGCTACAAAATAAGTGTGAAAGTTTTTTTCTACCATGTAAACATTAAGGGGGAAAATTTTAGGAAAATTAGTGTTCACATGGTTTACTGTATGGTAAATTAGTATTTACATTATTATTTATTTACCATATGTTAAATACTATTAGGTTTTTATGTGTAAATTACCATATGCTTAATATATTAATATAGTTATTATTGGTTAGTCATATATATTTTGTTATAACAAATAATATATTATAAATAGTTTATTGTTTGGTGAGTTGGTTATATAACTCATGTAGTCTATGAGAGTTTTTAAGTAGTTAGGGGGTTGAGTAATCATTGTGATATGAGTTATTTGAGGAGAGAAATCTCCATAAATATAAGAAGTTTTTACTATATAATTGTATGTCTCGAATGAACTATGTAATAAAGTGTGATAATATAATATTATATTGTGTGATTAAAATATTCACTTGTGTATTTTATGTTTCAAATCCAATTATGTTTGTATGAGTTAAATATTAACATAAGCTTGTTCAAAAGCTAACAAGGATATCTATGTGGTTAATGTTGCTTCAATAATTTTAGTTCAAAATCAATGTGAAGCTTGGGAGAGAAAATGTAGGGCCAGACCATTTTATTTGAATATGTAATGGAAAGGAACTTAAATAACTCCAAGATGAATCATTAGATGCCCTTTTATTTTGAGTTTATGTGATCTTAGAAAACATGGAAGACATAGCCAATTTCCTTAAAAAAGGAATTTTTCTTGTACAATATATGGAAAGGGTAAAATTAATTTGATCACAAGAGTCATTCCATTTAGCATCATTAATGGATTTCAATACAAAATGGGCAAAGATTATGTATTGCATAAATTAGTTTTAAAATATAAATGACCACAACTTCTTCATGAGGCACATCATGCAATCATAGGTGTATGTTTTAAAAGAGAATCCAATTTAATGAAGATACTATAAAGTGGCCTATGGTGACCTACTCTTTTTAAATGATGTGTACCAAGTGGCAAAACATTTTTCCATCTATCAATAGATGGGAAGGCCTAATCATAGAAATGAAATGTTATGAAACCCCATGTTAGCTGAGTAGCCATTTGAACAATGGGGAATTGAATTTGTAGGACCAATCAATCTAGCTAATAAGCATAAACATGAAAGTTAAACAATTAATGTGATGGATTAATTCACTAAATGAGTATAAGTTGTTACTATACCAAGTTGCAGTGCCAAAGATGTAGCCAAATTTATGTATGAGAATATTATAACCATATTTGTATGTCTTATGAAATTGGTTAGTGATAGAGAAATGTAGTTCATTGATAATTCCATCAAGATCATGACAAAGGATTTTATGATATCACACCATAAAATCATAACATATCACCTCCAAGCCAATGGGCATGCATAAGCATCAAACAAAATATTTGTAAAGATGCTCACAAAAATATGCAATGTGCAAAGAGGTGATTGGGAGGATCAAATTCCTTTGATCCTATGGATACATAAGACAAACTAAAATCATGTGATAGGTTTCACTCAATTTCAGTTGGTTTATAGATTAAAAGTAGTCATGCCAATAAAATATATAGTCCCTAGTCTACAAATTGCAATGATCATGTGACTAAGAGATTAGGATTCTCTACAGGATAGATTGATGGATTTAACTCAGATGGGAAAAACTAGGTAAAAATCATAGTGGACATAGGAATTCAACAAGCAAAGTTAAAAGGTGTGGCATGATTAAAATTTTGATGTAAAAAATTTTACCCAAAAAATGCATTATTACTATATGATAATATATTTTGGTCATTTCCAGGAAAGTAACACATCTGATTGAAAAGACCTTACATCATCTAGGAAGTGTCACAGTAAGGAAAATTATATTAAATGACCTTTAGGGTATTGTTATCTTAGGAGGTGTAAATGGCTATAGGCTTAAGTCATACCATCAATGATCCCTATCAGATATCGAAGAAAAATTAGGGAGGGTGTTGAGTAGCACCATGTAGATTAGGATTTTTATTTAATATATTTTCTTGTTTTATTTTAGGTTTGTAATGTAGATGTATAGTGTGATCTCTACATCATAGCACATCAAAACTAAGTTGGAAAAGTCAAATTTAAGTGTGGCAAGGAAAATAACCCAACACAAAAAGAATAACATCATGCAAAGTTAACATGAGGGTTATCAATTAAGTATGGGAATGAGGTGTTGATAAACAAAGTATAGAGGAAGGATAATCAACATCATTCAAAAATTTGTTAATGATTTCATACTTAAAATATTGCATCATTCCCAAAGTGAAAAGGGTGTCATAATCAGGTGATGTATAATAAATTAAAGTGGAGAAGGGAAAATATGTCATGTAACATTAATAACTCCCATCATGCAAACTAATGCTCTTATACATTGTATTGCCAACACCAAATCATAAGCAAATGATTGCAATTAATTCAATAAGTAGGATAATGTGTGGATAACTCAACATATTGAAAGCAATGTGTTAGATGGGTTCAAATGAGAAAATATATATAAACAAGGGCATTAACTACACAATGACATTACACACCTTTGTGAATAATATCCCTTTGTGAATTATGTCTAATTCATTCATTTTTGTTCAAATTATTTGCCATCACTAGTTTAGCCAAAGTTATCATTTGAGTAATACCAAAATAACAACCATGGATGATTTGATATATTTGATTACCATCATAGATGCAAATAAGGAAGAGATGGGGATTGGTCTTACAATCAGGTAAACAAAATATCATGATCTAGACCCATTCAATTTCATGGACACAATATAAGATAAATTGTTCATTCCAGACCAACTAGCAACAACACAACCAAGAACCCTAGCATTACAACATTGCTTTCAAGGAATCGATGTAGAGTAAATTATCAAATTACTAACTTTTGGCTAGCTTGATGAGGTGATGATGACACTTATCAATTGGTATAATGAGGACACCATTCATATGTCATAATACATGACTATTTTCATCAACGTATCCACTATGGTATAAGAAATGAGACTAACTATAAGAATTAAATAATTAGGCCCCTTACAAGACAAAGAGCCCGCCCATCCATTTAAACATAAGGGATAAATGCATTAGGTCATTTATGGGCATCCCTTTAGACTCTATAGAGGATGTTTCGATACATATTATCTTTGAATACATCATAAAATGGTTTTGGTAGACCGCCAAAAGTTCCAAGTAGGGCATAAAAAGGGTAATCAACATCATTTATTACATGATCTTGCTTAATTAAGATTTTAACTAGCTAGAATTTTTGGTTTCTGATATCATCAATAACATTGAGAAGGTTGTCTATGAGACATTATAGGCCATTTAGTATCAAGTATTGTTCTTAATTCTCTATTTCACATAGTGGAAGTACTCAAATGGCCCCATCAATCTAGATATTGATTTCTAGACTACGACCATATTCACAAACATTCCCTAGACTAAAATAAAGAAATATTATGAGAAGTTGGGTAGATTCAATGCATGGTGGGTGAAAATCTAGTAGCTTATCCTTTCACAACTTCAAGTACCCATAGATGTCATACATTATTTGGGGCAACACATTATAGTGACTAAGCTCCATGATGGCATCCAAATCAGAGTCCACGAGCTCTAAAAGGTAATCCTTAATTCCTTTCCATTCTTCATTACTATGTTGGATGTAATAAAAATGTAACTACAAGTAGAGGTGTAAGCACCACTTGAAGTAAAAGCAACCCATTATATATTATTATGGGAAAAATGAAGGCACCATTGTGTAGAGTATCACCAGCTACACCAAATAAGAATACGTTCAATACCAAATCATGGAATTATGATAATTTTTTTCCACAAATCATTTTAGAATATGATATTTCTTAGCTAAGGGTTGTAGGGGAGGATTTGTACAAGTCCAAGTTGGAGGACACATGCACTGAGGTCTATGAGGAAGAAGAAGAAAAAGAGTTTTTCTTTTGGAAATTAGTGCACACTTGTCAAGTGTGAAAAATTTCCCAAAGATCCTTCTATTGGACATTCTCACACCTCTTACATCAATAACTATATACATAATGGTAAAATATTAAGAACACACATGATAATGACTACAATTTTTGAAGGAACACCAAGCATAGGGTCTTCAGGGGCACAAACAAGTTCACAATATCAAGCAAGCCCATAATAGTCATTTATATGCAAGATAAGGACCCATAATACACTTTAATTATCACCATATATTACATAATATATGGGTTCCTTTGTGTAACCTCAATGAGTTAAGGAAGTTAAGTTGTAGGAGGCTCAAGTACTATAACAATAGCCACAAGAGATGATCTAGGCCTATAAGTGGTTGAATAATACTTTGGTTCCTCCAACAAAATAAAAGGCACAAATACACAAGCATGTCATGGTCAAATAATCCTCTTATTATTATACTTCATAGTCACTCTCATCTCTAGATTTTTCAACTCTTGTGCATGAGCCACAAGTGAGTACATGAGTAATTATCCACACAAGAAGATATCAAAACATAGGAGCAAGTTGCTAAGGATCAACTTGATAAAAATAAGGCTCAAACTGTGGTTGTAAAAAAGGATATAAAAGGGGATAAGGATATGAGGAAGTAAGAAGCAACACACAAGGCTGCCAAGGAGGAGGAGAAGATAAATAGACATGTAAAAGAAAATAATAAATGAGATGAAGAAGCTATGAGGAAAGAGAAAGACCAAGAAAATCAAGAAGTGATATTAATGAATAATAATAAGTTTGATTTTGATGTCATAACCATCACATAAGAAGAGAAAAAGAAAGAAGTCATGCAAAAGCAAGAGGAAGAAACATAGAAGTAGAGCCCAAGACTAAGTTGCCAAGGACCAAGTAGATGTAACTACCAAAGTAAACAAAAAATTAGAGCATTAAATGTAAGCAAAATTCATATTTTAGTAGTGAATAGAAACCACCAAGAAGGTGGTAATAACCAAATCCCAACAATCAACTTACACATCACAAGGTTTGGGGTCCACTCAAGGGGTTGCGCAAGAGGAAGCTTCTCCATATAGGTTGTAATTCCCTAGCCAATGGTTGTGGGATGTCCCTGCATTATTATTGAAATAGATAACCTTATTATTTCTAATGGATTAAATAAAAAAGTCACCTATTATGTTTTTATATTCTATACTAACCCTTATAATAATGGTGCAAGAAATATCACTCATGCCTCCTAGTTGCCTTTGACAAAATAAATTGAGGGAGTGGCTACATTATAGGAGTCTTTCACATAAAATGATTTTGTACTAGAATGGGAGGCATCACAATTGATGGAGGAAAACACAAACTTACACCTCCACCTCACCACAATAATGAAATTGATCAATGATACCTGCTCTACCTTGGTCATCCAAGTCTTGGGTGACTGAGTCATATCACAAGAGAAGTAATTCACAACATTTTTTTATAGGTTGATAAAGGAATGGCTCACTATGGAAAATCTCTAAAAAATGTTAATGTAATATTGGATATTAAAATCTAAATATGTGTTATGTGTGAACTCTTTGAGTAGTATGAGAAAGTTATGAACAATATTATGCATCAAGCTTTATAGATTACTTACACCATGTTGGATTGAAAGTATCAACTCATCACTATATTGAATGAGGGAACCCTAGATCTCGTTAAGGTTAACAAATCCAAGGCAATAATGATAGATCATATGGATACACTTACTTTAATGAATTCAACATTGAAGGAGTCATTAACTCAAGAGATGTAGTGATGTCCAATATAACCAACTGAAAAAACAACATGTTGTAAAATACATTTACAATAATTTAAACACAATATAAGTAGTTTGAATATAATATATCACATTATAAATTTAATTCAAAGTGTCACAAAATAGGGTTTCTATCCTCATCTCTGAGGCTGATTATATTAATAACATAATGCAATATCAATCCCCTTTGTGCACTATGATTCCTTTGGTGTAGGAAACTCTTGGTGACTGGAAGATATATAAGCATGACTTGTCCCACTTAGATGGTTATCTATCTAAAATTGTCAATGTTTGTCCCACCTACCTATCTCTAACAAGAACTCTAGAAAAGGAAAGTCACTTAAGCTACATCGTCAGCTATACAATAATAAAAAACATCACTGGCATTTACAACTATAATCACATCTTCAAAAATAGTTATACCACATACATCATTGTCTTCTACTTTATCATCTAAAATTACTTTAGTTATAACTTCCACATCAAAACCTCCTTTTCCTTATTATTAATCTATGCCTTCACCCTCCATATAGGTATGGTATGCATTTGTTTTGGAAAAAAAATCAAGCTGCTTAGTTTTTTATAAGGGAAGAATTTATACATTAGGAACATGGATAGGAAGGTTGACACCCACAAGGGTGGCCTTCTAGTTATGTCAATATATTTAAAACCTATAAGGGTGGTAGATTAGTACATTGCTTAGTTTAAAACCCAAAAGGGTGGATAAGTAGTACACAAGATGTGAAAATCAGTGAATGACAACTTTAGCAATTACTGTAAGTAATGTTTTTAGTCCAACCCTTCTCTTTAGTCAACTTCATCAATTCTAACATTCAAAATACTTCTTATGACTTTGTCTCGAGACAAGATAATAATTTAAGTTTGAGAAAGTGTTAATAGTAGAACATGGTTATAAAATTTTAGAGTATAACTATTTGACAAGTGTGTGATCTTCACTATTTTGTACTTTTTATATATTTTTAGATGTATTTGGCACCTAAATGCACATCAAGAGTCTGTAGAATGCAAATAGTCCTATTGTTTTTAGTGAAAGTTTAGAATATGAAGTGACAAATCCTTTATAAGCTCTATATATAACACTCATTTGTATTGTAAAAGGGTTATAATATATATATATATATATATATATATATATATATATATATATATAGATTAAATAATGGTTCTTCATTGTGTCTAAACATGTTCCTTTTCATAGTCATGCACTATTTTCATATAATTTATGAATCATTTGAAATATTGAATGTTTGAGGTAAATTAAGATTGCAATATCATGTCAATTCCCTTACAATCCTACATCTACTTTCACTTTATTCTATTGTATTACCTTTCATGAGTATTATTTGTATTTCACTTCACATTGTCAGAGTGGGCCATAATCGAGGATTGGGACTTGATAGACACGAATGCACAAATCTATGAAACATGCAATATAAAATATGCAAAAGAGTTAAACTATTGTAGAATTGAAATAAAACATGAACAAAAAGAAGCATTTACATTTTAAGGATTCATTATCCAAATAGCTTTAGGGAAGGTATATTTGTATAGAAGCAAAAAATAACTCAAAATTAGAAAATAGGTTAAGCCATATTTTCATAAATGACTTAGGTTTTGAAAGGGACTCCACCCATAAAAAAATATATATATATATGAAAGGTATGAAACTTGGAAGACATGAGTTCCTAAATAAGAGGCAACATGGACCAAAAATTTAACAAAGAAGAGCTCATACACAGCTAAAATAGTAGCTAAACAATGACGAAATAGAAGGATAGTGTTTTAATTGGTATTGGCTAATGGGTGAGATTTGAGGTTAAGGGGTTAGGGTGAGGTCAATATTTATGGATTAATAAGGTCAAATGATGGGGTATAGTAATAGGTATAGGTCATATTAGGTAAATATTTATGATTTTGATATATTTAGAAAAGGAGGTAGGTGTAAGTGGTAGAATTTGTGGGAAAAATATATTAGTGAACTAAGGTTTTTGTTTATTATTAAACCTTGCAAGCATAGGAGTGGATTAAGATAAGGGATAAAATGCTCAAGATATAGAATGTGATTCAACACATGATGACTAATAGAGACTGAGAACATATGGAGGATGTGGGATTTAGAGGCATGAGGTACTACCAACATGTACATGAGGATGTTATGATGTTAGTGGCACTATTAAGGAGATGGGACCCTACCACTAAAACATTCTTACTTCCTACATGTGAGCTAACTATCTTGCCTAAGGACATCCATATAATAGTGCAACTACCCATTCAAGGTAAGCTAATTTACCACATTAAGAGTGATGAGTAGGATGAATATATGGAGCTCTTATATGAAGATGACCTCAATTTTGTGAGGTGGCACTCAAGAGGCTTCCAATACATGCAACTATACTAGAGAGATAGGGATGTGAGGAATATTTTCATGATGATGGTGATGATGATGATGATGATGATGATGACAGTGGTCACATGTTATGCATTGCCTAATTATAATAGAAGGAGGTTCCCTTACTTATTGTTAGGGGTGCTCATGGAGATGTGGTTGGGTTACATAGTATTCATATTGGCATCTATTCTACTTGTTTAGATTTATCAAGAGGTATGGGGATTCTAATCCCATAGGAGATACAAGATTAGTGTTAGGTTTGTTCCTCATTGTTGGGATTATGAGCACATTAGGGTGATGAGGGATATGGGGCTACCATGGAAGGGATTTGTGCAAATGGATTACAGGGTTAGATATATAAAGTGGAGAGACAACTATGCACTCTCAAGACTAGGATGAGGATCACATGACATTGATTGATATAATGGCTAACTATATGCATTTGTCTTGGGAGACATGATCTAGAGACCATATGTTAGGTTTCCATGGTGGGCACATTATAGGAGGCATACTCTATCTCTGTATAGCTAAAAATGGATATATGGTCTATGAGATCAAGAGATAGAGTTGATTCCATTTGACAGGGTACAAAGTTAGTTTAACCTTGTGCAGGATATACCTAGGGCTTTCTTGAGATATAAAATGGAGGATGTAGAGTTTCCACTACTTGCTCCATAGCCAGTGCATGATTTCATTGACCATGAGGAGTTGCTTATGATGATAGAGATAGATTATGTAGGTGTTATAGTTGGATACCTTGTATGGTATTAGACACACTATATCATAGTTGATATTGGTCCTAAGGATGGGGGTCAACAAGATATGGATGTTGATGTAGGAGGAGATGGTCAATAGGTTTAGATGTTGAGGATTACACAAGATGTATAGGTAGTGACCATAGATATGGACTATGCATGAGTGGTACTGACCACAACATAGGCATCCCTGGTAGTAACACAGGTATCCTTGGTAGTAACATAGGGTCAAGTGGCCACTCTCACAAAGGAGAGAGATTAGGCTAGAGCTTATCTAGTCATGGTGATATAGGAGATAAATTCTCTCTAGTAGGAAGGAGGTGGAGTACCAACAACCATGGCACTAGTAGGGACTATCTCAATATAGAGATATGTGGTGACTATGGAGGAGCTATGGTATTATGAGGCATTTTTCTTTAGGTATTTACTAGATAAGCCTTGATGGGGTGATTATAGGTCCAATATTGTAGGTGGTGCTAACACCGTGATACTAGGTTAGTAGACCACCTTTGTAGGTAGATGGGGAGGTGTAGGGGGTAGGCTCTAGGAGACAATGGTGCCCCAGGTTCATAGATTTGCTATGAGACATGATATTTTTATGTATTATATGATTTTGATACTAGACTACGAGCTGATACACTAATATATATATATATATATATATATATATATATATGAGAGACATGTATATTTTGTATACATATTATGATGATTATTTATGAGATATAGATGCGATCCTTTGTTTATGTTTTGTGGTTCATGGTTGTGATGTTTATATTGATTATTGATGATGGCATACTGATTATGGCTATGCTCATGATGATGTTGATGTTAACTCACCTAGATAGGCATGTATTGCTATGTCTCTTTAATTTATGTTCATGATGATGTTTGATATGGTTTAATGTTATTGATGTGATGGTTATGGATGACTATGATGATCCTAATATGATTATGTGATGCTAATGTGATATTGTTTGATGATTAGGATGATGGTTATGACATTAAGATTATGGTATTTGATGATGTTGCTTTATGGATGTGATCATTTAATTTCATGTTCGAGATGATCATGTTTATGATATTTATATGATCATGGTTATGGCTATTGGTTATGCATAAGTGGATAAGGCTATGATGTGATTATCATTATGGTTATGGATTATGGATCATAATTGTATGAATATGATAAATGGTAAGATGATGATGATGATGATGATGATGCTATGACAAATGCTTTACTATTATAGTGTTCATGAAAAAATATAATGAGTACATGCTTCTTCATTTTAGATTTATACATGTGATGGATATGGTATATGTGATTATGAATTTACGTTGTAATAGTTTTTTTGTTTATGGAGGTGGTGATTATTCTAATGATGTTTGTTTTTGTTTATGATGTGATGATGATAATATGTGATATGGTTATGATTAGGGTCATTTTGTTTATTTTTGATGATTTAAAATTGTGCTTGATTCTAATCAATAACAATGGGAAGTTTCAAGATGTGGGACTTGTGTCTTGAAACAACCTCCAAATTTTAAAGAAGCTGGCTCTTCTTTAAAATCAAGTAAATACTGGAAAAAGGGAGAGGAACTTAAATCAGAAACACAATGCAAGAAATAAAATATAATCTATGGTGATGTGCCTGAATGTAATTCAACCTTAATCCTAAGTACGATGAGACTATATGTAGGATTCATTTACATTTAAGAGCAAACAAGTGCATGATCAATGTAAAAGATGGAAACAATAGAAACAGAGGCTCACAACATAGACTACTTTTGTTGTGATACAGAAAATGTCAACAAAGGCATAGGGTTCAATCTTCTTATTTGAATTTTTCAATCACATAAAAGGCGTAGAAACACATACAGTTATGTAAACCTTCCAACTCAAGAAAATGAGACAAAAGCAAATGACGTTCCTAATCACAGTTCTAGAAAGTCTATAGCCTAGATTACTTTTGCAAATGACACAAAAAATATCAACAAAGGCATAAGGTTCAATCATCTTATTTGAATCTTCTAGTCATATAAAAGGCGCAGAACACATACAGTTATATAAGCCTTTCAACTCAAGAAAATGAGACAAAAGCAAATGATATTACTTAGTCACAGCTCTAGAAAGTCTAGACTCTTTACAATAATTCTCTCTCAAAAAATTCTCTCTGATAATGGATGCTAATTGATGATCATTCCATGGCAATCTCTACACCCTTATTTATAGCCTTGGATTCACTCCAGATTGTCTACTTTTTCCCAACCTAACGACCCAACTGAAATCTAACCAAACTGGCAGTACGCTTCATCTTCTGGCAGTTCATTGGCTGAAATAGATTGTAGGATGCTCCCTTCTCTTAAACACTAGGTAACACTTAGCCAATTTCTTCTTATTACTTTAGGAAACACCGTAGGATGACACTTGTCATGTTCCACAGCACTTATTTAAGACACATGGCACTTTTTGCATAACTTATACTCTTTTGTGTCTTCACTCAAGAGTGTTCCACCTTTGACACTTGTCATTATCCGCTTCCTCTAAAACTTCAATAGTTTAAAAGAAAATAAGACCCACAACATTTCTTACCCAAGTAACTTTAAAAGGGGCACAAGAATATGTGTCAATCTTTGTTGCTTCATTAAAGGACACATGGCAATCTTTGCTTTGCTTATCTGGGGTTACGTGGTGATCTTCGTTGATTGTAGCTACCCTTTTAGAAACCTACGGAAGATGACACATGGTAGTCTTTGCATTACTCTATTTATACCATAGAACAATTGGGTCTCATTTCACATTTACATAGACAGTGACACTTGGTGGCTTCCACGTACTTAAGAAATAAAACTTGGGACCCACCACAGTCTTTGCTATATTAGTGAAGCAAAATGAAGATAATTCAGATCTTGACATGTTGTGGATTCCACTCTCTTCTACTGGGATACGTGGCATCTTTCATCACTTTTGGAAAAGCAAAATTGAGACCTTACATGACTACCACTCGGAACTTTCTACTTGATTTTGATACTTAGCTTTGTTAAAACCTTTTGCTAAAAAGAGATGAATGTGGGTGCCAATATGAAACTACAGATGCTGACACTTGGCATGTTTTGCTGAGTCTCTATGAGATACGTGGCATGTTTCAACCAACTTATATAAAATATGAAAGGTACCTTAAATGATGACACTTGGCAGTTTCTGCTTGAGAAAGGATGCCTCAGACGATGACACTTGTTAGCTTTTGCTTTACTTCAACAGTTAGACAAAAATGAATCAAAAGGAAAATTAGCGCCTACACTCTATTTCAATACTTCACCATCTCAGATCAAAGTATGTAGGAACAAAATTTTGTAGTGTGTAACTAAAAATTAGAATGAAATATAGAGTAATCTATTGCTCTATAGTTATTGGTGACCCTAAAGACTTTTGAGCTTGCTAAAAAATAAACCACAATTTCTCGCATATAAAAATGTGGCAAAAATCACAACTTTAGTAAGGCCATCTAATAAATAGACCATATAGTATCAAATAGCCCCTACTTATTTTGCAACTCTCAGAAAGCTAAATCAAGGTTAATGATGTCCTTGTGTGAAAACTCTGCAAAATATGAACTGTAACCTTCAATTAGGTTTTTAGCTAGATCAAGATAGCTTTTACTTTTGGCACTGACGAATCAAACACATCTGGGGAATTATGGAGATTTGAGAGAGACTTAATGTGTCGAGAGTTTTGAAAATTTTGAAAAGATTTTGAGCCATGATCACATGCTCAAAGAACACTTATTTAAAAGAGAGAGCATGAGAGAAAAAATGAGAAAAAAGAGCAACAAAATTGAAAGCAAACTACTATATACAGCTAATCAAGTATATTTGCCTCCCTCCTGGATCAAAAGGAAATTTTTTGAAGTTTCCTTCATGGTGAGAAGATTTATGGTGCCAAACAAATGGATGAATGGGATGGAGCTCTGGTGACTTACTCTTCCTACTTGCCACCTTGATTGGCCTACATCTAAGTGAATCAAAGTCAAACATGCTTCCAATATATGCATACTCTTCTTATTCTTGAAATCTTGTCAAATACTGGTTCTTCATACTGTTGTGTCTCATCAAGAAATCAATGGCTATTGGTTCATCACCATAAGCCCTTGGATATACCTTATTAATTGGCTTGTCTCCTACCTCATTCTCAAGTTTCATTGTATGATCATCCTCCTTGATGACTTCAACCTCTTGAAAGGATAAGTCTGAAAGCTTGCATCCCCTCTGCATACTTATCTGAGTCTCAATGCTATCTTTTCCACCTAAAGCCAGATCACAGCCTTCTTGAAGAATAGTGTAACCTACCCCAATGACTTCAAACAAGTCATTCAAAACATGATCAGTTTTCATTCTCGGGTTTCATTGCATGATCATCCTCCTTGATGACTTCAACCTCTTGAAAGGATAAGTTTGAAAGATTGCATCCCCTCTACATACTTATCTGAGTCTCAATGCTATCTTTTCCACTTAAAGCCAGCTCACAACCTTCTTGAAGAATAGTGTAACCTATAGTGATTTCTTCTTCATCTGCACTCATGAAATCTTCTTGACTAGCCATAAACTGAGCATACTCCTCTTCATACTTATTTGCTTCCTCCAAAATATATTCCTCTTTGAAAAGGGATAAAGAAGAAGACTAATAGTTATACATATGCAGAAGAGGAGATAATTCTTGAGCTAGAATCGAATGATCCTCTTCCTTCCATTTGTCCATCACTTCATCTATATCTGATGTAGCTTGATAGCTCTCTTGGAGGGATGTAGATAGGGTGTGTTCAAATGTAAGATCTTCTGCATGAACATCTTCATGAGTGATAGCAGCCTCAACCTCTTTAAGGCTTTGAGAAAAACCTTTCTCCTCCTTCTTTTTGCTCCATGATTCCATTGTTTGTTTCCAACTCATGACCTTGTAACCAAAACTTTTCCCTTGGGAAGAGGTATCAATTTTATCTTCTTCAAGATCCCTAGCTGGTTCATGATTTTCCCTCTTCCAACTCAGAATTTGGACATCATGTTGAGAGATCTGAGGATTGGTAGATGAGGTATTTTTTGGTGTAGGCTCCTCTCTAAGGTCTAAAATCTCTATCTCTCTTTCTCTAAGCAATCTCATCTTTGCCTCTAATTCCTCAACTTGCTTAGCTAGATTTTCTTGAAAGAGTCTTTCTTGGAGTTCATAGGAATCATCATAGAAGTGGGGAGTGAATGAAGGCTATGATGAAAAATAAGAAGCTTCTTAAGGAAGGGTGGGAGAGACTTGAGGGGGAAGTGAGGGTTCAGATTCCACTTCCTTTTCTACCAACATAGAGTCAACATTATTGGGGAAAGGACCTTGACAGGTTTGACTTGGCTCATGAGCAGAGGCTATGTATATCTGATATGAAACTTATGGCAGTGGATATGTAGGTTGATAGATTTGGTAAGGCTATCTCTCATGAATACTCATCTTCTCTTCTAAAAATGCAATTAAGCCACATACATCCAACATCTCATATGTAAGCCTTTGCCAATTTTCTCTTTCAATGGGATCCCATTCACTTTTAATCAGATCTACTAGATTTCTTACTTGATGGATGACATGATTAGGAATTTTTTGGCCACATCCCCTTCTATTTTCAAGCTCTAATACATATTTTTATATCCCAGTAATGTTTTTTTGAAGGTGGAAATGAGATTAGGTTGAGCATGGGATGTAACATATTGGGGAGACTGGGCATAAGATTGATATGGCTCATGACAGGGCTGAGGCTTGTCATATTAGACCTGTGAAGGGCAAAATTTATAACCATATGTAAACTTGTTGCTTGATGTGATTCCATGAGCAACTTGATCTTGATTAAAAATATATGAAGGGGCATAAGACCCATAGCTATGAGTAACATAATTATACATACCGAACGGTGATTTCTTGATGATACCAAGACTGCTTAATCGGCTATTTCAACTCAGAGTCGCCATTGATGTTGATAAAATAAAAACCTCCAAAGGCTGGTTGGCTGAAGAACACACCAAAAATTCTTCAACTTCTTGAAAGATTGGTCCCATCGAGCATGCCAAAAACTATTGATGATTTAAAATTGTGCTTGATTCTAATCAACAACAATGGGAAGTTTCAAGATGTGGGACTTGCATCTTGAAACAACCTCTAGATTTTAGAGAAGCTGGCTCTTCTTTAAATCAAGTAAATACTGGGAAAAGGGAGAGGAACTTAAATCAAAAACACAATGCAAGAAAGAAAATATAATCTATGGCGATGCACCTAAATGTAATTCAACCTTAATCCTAAGCACAGTGAGACTATATGTAGGATTCATTTACATTTAAGAGAAAACAAGTGCATGATCAATGTAAAAGATGGAAATAATAGAAACAGAGGCTCGTAGCATAGACTACTTTTGCTTTGATACAGAAAATGTCAACAAAGGCATAGGGTTCAATCTTCTTATTTGAATTTTCCAATCACATAAAAGGTGTAGAAACACGTACATTTATGTAAACCTTCCAACTCAAGAAAATGAGACAAAAGCAAATGACATTCCTAATCACAGTTCTAGAAAGTCTACAGCCTAGACTACTTTTACAAATGACACAAAAAATATCAAAAAAGGCATAGGGTTCAATCTTATTATTTGAATCTTCCAGTCATATAAAAGGCACAGAACACGTACAGTTATATAAACCTTTTAACTCAAGAAAATGAAACAAAAGAAAATGATATTACTTAGTCACAGCTCTAGAAAGTCTAGACTCTTTACAATAATTCTCTCTCAAAAAATTCTCTCTAATAATGGATGTTAATTTATATCATTCCCTAGCAATCTCTGCACCCTTATTTATAGCCTTGGATTCACTCTAGATTATTTTCTTCTTCCTAATCTAATAGCCCAATTGAAATCTAACCAAACTGGTAGTACGCTTCATCTTTTGGTAGTTCATTGGCTGAAATAGATTGCAGGACGTTCCCTTCTCTTAAACCCTATGTAACACTTAGCCAATTTCTTCTTATTACTTTAGGAAACACTGAAGGATGACACTTGTCATGTTCTATATCACTTATTGAAGACATGCGGCACTTTTTATGTAACTTATAATCTTTTGTGTCTTTGCTCAGGTGTGTTCCACCTTTGACACTTGTTGCTATCTGCTTCCTCTGAAACTTCAATAATTTAAAAGAAAATAAGACCCACAACATTTCTTACCCAAGTAACTTTAAAAGGGACATAAGAATAGGTGGCAATCTCTATTGCTTCATTAAAGGACACATAGCAATCTCTGCTTTACTTATCTAGGGTTACATGGTGATCTCCACTGATTGTAGCTACCCTTTTAGAAACTTGCAAAAGATGAAACGTGGTAGTTTTTCCATAACTCTATTTATACCATAGAATAATTGGGTTTCATTTCACATTTACATGGACAGTGACACGTGGTAGCTTCTGCTTACATAAGAAACAAAACTTGGGACCCACCACAGTCTTTGCTATATCAGTGAAGCAAAATGAAGATAATTCAAATCTTGACATGTGGTGGCTTCCACTCTCTTTTGCTGGGATACGTGGCATCTTCCATCACTTTTAGAAAAGCAAAATTGAGACCTTTCATGACTACCACTTGGCACTTTCCACTTGATTCTGATACTTAGCTTTGTTAAAACCTTTTGCTGAAAAGAGATGAATGTGGGTGCTAATATGAAACCACATATGCTGACACTTGGCTCATTCTGCTGAGTCACTATGAGGTACGTGGCATGTTCTGACCAACTTATGGAAAATATGAAAGGTACATCGAATGATGACACTTGGTAGTTTTCACTTGAGAAAGGATGCCTCGGATGATGACACTTGTCAGCTTCTACTTTACTTCAATAGTTAGACAAAAATGAATCAAAAGGAAAATTAGTGCCTACGCTTGTTTCAAAACTTTTCCATCTCGGATCAAAGTATGTGGGAACAAAATTTTACAGCACGTAACTGAATATCAGAATGAAACGTAGAGTAATTTATTGCTCTACATTTATATTAGGGTGAAGCACATAAAGGAAGTTAAAGAACAAAACTAGATGTGAGAAAGAGAAGACAATCAAGAGACAAACATCTAAGTGAATGTATCAACTAATAAGAGAGAATAAGAAGGAAACACAATGCTTACTCTTTGGCAAGGGATAAAATAGACTGAATTTGGATTGGCTTAAGGAACATAGGCCCTTTGGATGATTTGCATTAATGTGCATTAGTTGGTTAAAAAATGTGTCTTGATCACATAATGTCAAGTAAGCTCAAATTCCCTTGCTTATAGAGTGTAACAAGGGGAGGGAGATAAAAATGGAACCTTCTTGGGAGACTAGCTTGCCTCTTTTAGAGGTTACCAAAGAGTTAGTATAAACAAGTCCATGCTATATAAGGTGTAAAATAATCGATGTGGGAAGTCTACTTATGAAAGATGATTGTGGCTTTCAAAATTACTTTGCTATTTATGATGTCTAATAATGGGTCTTTTTCTATTTTGTTTTTGCTTAGAAGGGTTGGGGGAAGCTAATCAATGTGAGAATCTTCCAAAAAAAAATTGATATGCTATGACAAATGCTTTATTTAGTCATCCTTCAAGGGAGTGGTTTAAGTTTTGTGTGCTTTGTTTAAGGCTTTTGATATCTATCCTTCATGTGAGCAATTCTACCTTCTATTGAGAAATTTTTATATGTTTATGCAGCTATCCTTCGAGGGAGCAATCTATTAATGATAGAGAGTGACCCATATGGGTTATTCTTATTTTTATTTTGATGTTTTATTTTGATGTCATGGACTTGATTATATAGGCTTGAAGGGTCACCTTTTTATGAAGGCAAAACTAAAAGCACAAAAAGGATTGTCAGGTGTAAAAGAGGTTTCAGTGATAATGACAATGGGAATCTACAAAATAAAAGGGGTGGAAATTACCATGAGAATCATGCCATGGGTAGAGCTATGGTACCCATTGTTCAAGATTAGGCTATGTTTGTGACAAATAATCACATGATTTAATTTTAATCAATTATTCCTAAAATAAGGAGATAAATGTGGTTTGAAAATAAGAAATGAGCTTAAGTTGGAAAAAAGGTGAGTTTGATCCTATTTTAACAAAATAAAGGATGCAAATACAAAGTATTTAGGGGCTCATGTTATGGGTTCCCTTTAAGAGAGGATAACCAATAAGCTCATGATCCATACTTGTGTGTTATGATATAAGTTCCAAGCTAATTAAATGTAAACTTTTCTTTCTTGATTTTCTCTATATTGGTGACATGTTGATTTATTCTTTAGGATGAGGTATTTGATATTGAATTATCACACTTTAAGGTGTTTTTTATAAGCACATTTTATGTGTTCTTGATAGACATGAAGATGAGTGAGAGCTACTAAATGACGTTCATCAAGTAGCTCAAGTTGGGCTAAACATTCTTGACAATAATCATTTTTAGAGATGAGATCTTTCTAGGATATGCAAAGAGAGGTAATTTGGACTTAGAAAGGCAAGATATCCTCTACTCCAAAAACCATAGAGAAAAGGGTAGCATACATAGGGGTTCGAATGCTAGTATGATATGCCCATAAGGCAAAGGGGATGTGTAAATGCCACTCTTGAATAGATGCATTAACCATTTTAGTTAGGATGTTATTGAGAGTTTTATTAGATGATTCCACCTATCCATTAAATTTTGGATGATAGGGTGATAAAAAACTTGATACCAAATGCATCATAAAGACCTTGGACTTATTTGTTTTTAAAAGAGTTACCATTATCGATGATAATTTTGTGAGGAATAACAAAATGATAGATGATGTGATGATTGATAAATTCAATAGTATTTTAGGATTTGGTTGATACAAGATTAATATCCTTTACCCATTTTGTAAAATATTCAATCATAATGATGATGGAATGATGTTGTTATGAATAATGGGGGTTAATTTCTCCAATGAGATCCAGAACCCATTGTAAGAAGGGCTATAAATATATGGATACATAAAGACTATGGATAGGTGCATGATATAAATTATAATGTTGTTGAAACTTAACAAACTTCTTCACATAATCATAATAGTCTCAATTAAGGGTAGGCCAGTAGTAACCAAGGTGAAGGATACATTTAGTGACAACTAGGCCATTAAAGTGTCACCTACAGATCTCATCATGTGTTTCCTTGATTACATGAGAGGATTTATGATTACATAGGCAATAGAAGAGGAGACCATCAAAGCCACATTTATAAATAATTCCCCCTAGTATGGTATAATATTAGGTGCTCTAGATAAATACTCATTGAGCATTTTTATAAAGACTGGTGGCAAGATTGAGATAGTCAAAGATCTATTGATACCAAAGGTTAGGTTAGGTTTCCTCCACATTGAAGATGGTGGGAGAGTCTAATTTTACATAAGAGGGATAGGTTAGTTGATGGATAATGATAAATATATTAGAGTTAGAGGGTGAATATGGGATCTGAGAAGTAAGGGAAGCCATCATGTTGGCAAACTTGTTCATAGATAGTGGAGTGGTTTGGATATAGTAGTGTTCAAATGATGTTAAGAGGACAACAAATAATTATTTGTAATATTTCAAAACATCATTATTACACTAGTAAAATCCATTTATTTTATTGACCATAAGTTGGGACTCATCCAAGATGTTGATTATTTTGGCTTCCAAGGCTAATGTAGTTTGGAGGCCTATCACTAAGGCTTCGTACTCAGCCATGTTTTTGGTACATTCAAAATATAGCTTGAAGGATAAAGGAAGAGGTTTACCATAAAGGAGGATAAGTATGATTCAAGATCCCACACCATGTTGACACTTTGATCCATCAAAAAACATGGTCATTTGATAGGTAAAGTCTACTTAAGAGAAGGTCATGATGGACTTATCAAGAAACTCAAGAGGAGGAGGTTGATTGTTTGCTAAGGGTGCATTGGGTAATTATTTGAAAATTAATTGACCCTTAATTGACTTATTTTAAACAAAAATAAGGTCAAAATTATCTAAAATCATGAGCCACTTTTCCATATGTTGGGTTTGGTATGGCTTGGCATACATACACTTGAGCAGGTCAGTGTTGGTAATGATATAAGTCTTGTGGTTGAGAAGGTAGTGGAAAAGTTTGGGGGCCATGATGACCAAGGCTAGGAAAAGTTTTTTGGTATGGTTGTACTAGGTATTTTAGTCTAAAAATGTATGAATAATGTAGTATACAACTTTCTCTTTATGTTGTCCATCCTGATAAGCTAGCATTGCCCCTAAGGAGTGGTTAGTGGTAGATATATAAAGGTTAAAAGTTTGATCTTCCTTTAGAGGAATGAGGATATGTGGAGACAAAATGCACTTTTTAATAGAATAAAAGGCCTTTTGATAGTCATTATTCCACTTAAAAGATATAACCTTCTTTAAGAGGTGGTGGAAAGGTTGGCATCAATTAGAGAGTTGAGAGATAAAGCAGTGAATGGATTGGAGCTTCCCTTACAAGATGTGGAGTTGTTTAAGGTGGGTAGGAAGAGGCATGTCAAGGATTTCTTTTATTTTGGATAGATTGAATTTGATTCCCTAAAGGGATATGATAATCTAAGGAGCTTACCTGATAAGACCCCGATAATACACTTCTTGGGGTTAAGGTGGATATGGTAATGGATGAGTCACTCAAAGACAATATTAAGAATGGCCAAATGATCTTAATGACATTTGGGTTTTCCAAGAAGGTCATCAACATAGTCTTCAATAATTTTATGAATGAGGTCATGAAAGATATAGGTCATAGTGCATTGGTAGGTTACACCATCATTCTTTAGTCAAAAGGCATGACCCTATAGTAGAAATTCCCCCATAGGGTGATAAAGGTTGTTTTATGTTAGTCTTCGTGGGTAATTAAGATCTAATTTTAACCCAAGAACCCATCCATAAGAGATAAAATCTCATGGCTAGTTGTAATATCAATAAGTTGGTAAATGCTTGGTAAAGTAAAGTCATCCTTTGGGCAAGCAAGGTTAAGGTCATGAAATTCCACACAAATACGTAGTCCCCCTATGACTTTGGTGATAGGCATGATTTTCAAGACCCATTGGGGATGGTCAATAGGTTAAATGAAATTTATAGATAGGAGATGTTGAAGTTCTTATTTAATGAGAAGGGCTATGCAAGGGTGCATTCATCAAAGCTTTTACCCAACTAGCTTGGCATCATAGTTTGTGACTATGTTGTGGGTAGAAATGGAGGGGTTGATTAATAGCATGCCATTGTAAGACCAAGAAAATGATATGCTTTAGTCTTCTAGGAAGGAGAGGAAGTCCCAAATCTCCTTGGAATTTAGTGATTGGCCAATTTTGACAATGCATGGGTTATTTAGAGTGCCTAAGTTGATATCCATGGTGGATTCATTTAACATGGTTGAAGTCTTAGGAGGAAAAGATTTGTGTATATAATCATATTCTACACCAAGATAAGTGAGAATAGAATCATCATCCTGACATTGAATGGTATTAATGGTAGGAGAGTCATCCTCTATCAACTCAAGATGAGTCAAAAGAATGGTTATAATCACCCTAGCCTTTTGATAAGTCAAGGGTCAAAGGTTGATCATGTTAATGAAAAAAAAAGTTAGGGGGGATGATGTCAAACTCCTTAGCTATTGATGGTGGAGTGGATGGTGAGGATGGGATTTCTTCATCAACGATGGTAATAAGAGGTAGGTTGGTTTGTTGTTTAGGTTGTGTGAAACTAAGGCCATGCTTTTTATGAGGTATGTAGGTCTTGATTGGAATTAACTCATGCAGCCCATATTAATACCAAACTAGACCAAATCCATTCCAAGCACACCTATAAAGGTATGTCTAGGAAAATTTTGGTTTATCTAGAAAGAAGAAACTAGAGGTGAATGGTTGAGGTGAAAAAGAGGTGGCATAAGTGTCAAGGGGTTTATCAAGTCCCCTATAGATGAAATTGGTTTGACAAGTTGAGGGCCTAAAAAATAACAATGGTTCTGATATTGGGGTTATAACCAAGTTGTTGGTCAAGATTCACATACTCTTAAGGAGTAGCAAAAGTGTCTAATGTCAAAAGGTGATAATCCCCTAATGAAAGATACTAGAAGGTTGATTCCAAAAGGTCCATTATGGGGATTTGGGTGGAAGGAACAAAGGAATTTTTGGAGGTGTTGATAGTAGAGTAAGATGGAGCTTTATCTTTTACTAGTGAGGGTTTGGTGGATGGGGGGAGGAGAACATAATTAGGTCAGTACAGTATGTTGCATGATGTAAAGGGATTGGAGTTAGCTTGTATGGTAACAACTTGACCTTCATGTTTAAATTTGATGCATTGATGAAAGTTGGATAACACACAAACCATAGAATGGATCTAAGGGCATCCCAAAAAAACATTGTACTTAAACTCACCTTCTACTACATATAAGAGCCCAAGAAGCATTCAGGGTCCTAGGCAAATGTGTAGGACAATAGTTCCTAAAGTCATGGCCATGGTATCATTGAATGATTAGATCACCACTGAGGTTTTTGACATAATGTTCTTAGGTAATTTAAGTTGGTTTGATGTGTGGGAGGAGATAATGTTGATGCTAGCTCCCCCATAAATCATAACCCACTTGATGTGGGTTTGGTTAATGTATGTAGTAATGAAGAGGGGAGGATCTGGGTCATCTATATGAATGGAAGGTATTTTCAAATCCTTGAAGGTAAAAAGTTTAGAAAGTTAAAGAGCTTTGACAAAGGCTATTAGAGGTTGTGGGTCTTTCAGTTAGACCTTTATGGATTTAAAATCCTCTATAATCACTTAGTGGTGATGGGGTGAGGTATTGATTAGTTCATATAAACTCATATTTACTAATATTTGGTGAAATTATTTCAAAACTACTCATTGGATTGATTTATATGGATTAGATTGAGAGGGTCCCAAGATGGACACTTTGGGTTTGGATGAAAGTAAAGTCGCTTGGTGTTGGCCAAGTGGTTGGGTGGTGGAAGAGGGATATGTCCATGGAATGGACACCTTTACCTTTCCCTTATATTTTGGTTGGGTATGTGATTGTGTGACCACATGGATGGTATAGATTGGGGGAGGAGTTAGGAGACAAGATTGCTTTAGCTCACCATCTTCACTTTGAGGTGAGAGTGGAGTAGGTAAATGCTAGTCGATGGCTCTTGGCTCTTGGATCATTGTTGGGCTCATAAGAGGATCATCTAATAATAAGTCATCCTCATGATATAGCTGATGGGATAGTACTTAGAGAGCCTTACAATTATCTATGTCATGCCCACATGTCCTATGGTGTGAACATATTAATTTTTCATTATACCAAGATGGTTTAGGAATGTGTGGGTCAAATGTTTTGATAGATTGCAAGGTTAAGCAAAATCTTTGCAATATCCTCTATAAGATGGTTGAGTAAGATTCAAGCAAAGGTGGCAAAGTCATGGAGGTCTTAGGTTTGGTAGTTGAGTTGGGAATGTTTTTATAAGTAGGATTGGTGGTAGAGGCTTTGAGAAGATGAATGTTCTTGGTGGATGGTTTTAGTTTTGGTTGAGAGGTTAGAATTTTGGGGTTAGAATGTTTTGAGGTAGTTATTTGAGAGGTAATAAGTTTGTTTATAGATGATTGGAAGGTGGGAGGATTGGTTATGGGTGATTTATTGAAAATATGTGTGGATGAAAGTAAGAGTGATGGCATAACCAAAAGTGGTTGTTGGGTTTTGATTGGGAGGGTTGGTTTCCCAATTAAGGTAGAGAGATGAGGTCCCAAAATAGAGGGTAAAGTGGGGAGGAGAGATAAATATTTGGTTTGGAGGATATTGGGTGTTTTTACCTTCTTCCTTGGTATGTTTTAGGGTTTATTTGGTATGGTTGGTGGAGTTAAGTAAAATTTTAATAAATGGTAAGGTTCTGAGTAAGGGGTACACCAAGGTTTTGGTAGGATTAGTTAGAGTGGTAGAAAGTAGTTTGGTTATCTTAGGTGTAGTTAGTTCAAATAGTTTAGGTAGGTTTGGTCAGTAGAGGTTTTTAATGGCTTGGTTATGGTAAAAGTGGGTTTGATAGTGGGAACAGAAGGTTGGGATGATGGTGGTTTGGTTGGAGGTTCTTGATTGGATTGGTAATGAAGCTTGAGATGGCACTAAAATGTGGCATGATCTATGTTGGGTTGGGATAAGTAGTCCCAGTGTTGAACTAGTCTTGAAAAAGGCTTATAAATGGGTTTGATTCCTTTTATACTAAGCTCAAAAGTCAAACCCATGGGTGGAGAGAGAGAAGTGATTACCTCATCCCTTTTCTCAATCAAAGTCTCCAAGGTTTGGGAGGGTGGAGCTCCTATGGGACAGGTAAGGGGAGTGATCCCTTCCTTAGGAATGCTTTCCAAAGGAAGATTAGACCACTATATGATGGAGGACAAGGAGATGATGGTAATGGATACCTATTTTGGTATGTCTTCCAAAGGAAGGATAGATAGCTAAAATGTCTCAATGGGTGGAAAAAATGGAGAGGTTGTTTCTTAGGTTTCATCTTCTAGAGAAATAGAGGGTGACTCCACTACCTTAATAAGTGGAGGGGTAGTAAAGGTGGTTTTGTTAATGGTTTCCTCAAAAATGAGTTGACTAAGGACTATATTAATGGTATGGACTTCATGGTTGTGAGAGGATTCTACTCAATTATTTTCATTGTTCATGGAAGTTCACCCTTGTCAATGAAAGTCTGGACAATGTTCTTAAAGGTATTACACCTACTAACATCATGTCCATTGACTTAGAAGAAGGAACATAATTCATTCTCCTTGTACCAACTAGGTACCAGATGAAAATAATTGAATTAATATGAAGGTTTCATTAGGGGAAGTTATATGATATTATCCTTTAACAATTTCTCCAAGATTGAAGCATATGACTCTCCAAGTATAGAAAATTGCTTCTAGGTGTTGTGATTTGAGTTCCTAGTGTTTTGATTGGAGGAGTTGGGTTGGTTAGCAATGGGTGGAGGATCAGTCTTAAGGACAACCACATTTTTGGTTCTTTATTTTTGGAGTTAGTGTTGGTTTGATTGTTTAGTTTGGAGGAGGGTGTCTCATTTTATTTGAAGGTGGAGTTCTTGTTTCTAAATTTTAACTTTCCCTAATTAATGGCTCTATTTTATATTTTTTTGTGCCATGGTGAAATCTTCATCAAAGGTTCTAAAGTTTTGAACTTATAAAGTAGAGGAAATGTGTTTAACACAATCTCATGCAAAGAGTTTGATCAGCTTAAGTTAGGGTAAAGAGAAAGAGAGTTGATTTATCAATATTTTCCAATGGGCTACAAAGTTGGCTATGGACTTGTCATCAAATTTATGAATGGAGTAAATATTAGTGATGGAGACTTTCTTAAAGATGTTTATGGAAAAGTGATCTAAGAAAATCTGATCTAGTTGGGAAAAACAAAAGAGGGAGTGCTTTGTAATAACACTATACCAATCTAGTGACAGACCTGATAGAGACATAGGGAAGGTATAGAGAAGGGGAACATCATCATAGGAAATTATATAGTACAAATGCCTAAATTCTCTTAGATGTTGTTGACGGTCTTCCTTACTCTAAAAATTCAAAAAAATTGGAAGTTTCCATTGAGGAGGATAAGGTCGAATAGGGATGGATGGGTGAATTGGATCATTGCAGATTTGGTACTAAGATAAGAGGTTATGGGCCCAAAAGATAAATGACTCTAGAGTAGTCATTTTTTCCATTAACATTTTGAAAAGGTTAATTTGGGATTATGCACCCCATAGTTGTAAGGTAGATTGTTTTGGGTTTGGGTAGGTGTAACATATAGATAATTGGTGGGGGGGTTAAGAAGTTACCACATACTATATGTGGACATGGGTAGTTGGGATGATGCCACATATGAATATGTGGAGATAGGTGGTTGGGTGGAAGGTATAGGTACATACCCTTCAGGGTTAGGGATGTAACTCAGGTTTTATGCAATGGGAACCTATTGAGAGATTACTATAGGCTAGGTAGGAGGTATGGATGTGTTAGTAGATAGAGGGTAAGTGGTAACATTTTTGCTAATGGGTGTAAGTGTAAAAGGTATGGGAACCACCAATCTCTAGAATGGAATGGAGGTAGATGGATTAGGAATAAGAGGAATGGTGGTGATGCTAGTAGAGGGCACTCCTATAGTAAGGGAAGTACTGGTGCCTAAAGGTTGGGTTGCTCCTATACTATGAAGGTTATTAGTTGGGGAAGAAAGTGCTTGGTTGTTGCTTGGTTGAGTGGGTTGGTTTTGGATGGTGGTATTAGTAGAGTTATTGGTAGAGGATGATGCCTGATTGACTAAAGGTTAGGTGGAGATGGGTGCAATATAAATGTTACCAATAAGGTGGGATGGCATGCCACAGGGTGGGTCAATAGGTGGAACCAAAGTAGGGGTATGGTGGGATATGATGTTAAGCTAATGCTAGAGGGCTATGGGGTTGTTATCCAAAAAGGTGGAGAAATTTACATCACCTTCGTCAACTATGTGAAGGATGTTAGGACTTCTAGAGGGATGGGGAGAAATCTCTACATCTAAGATGTACTCCATGGATGAGGGAAAAGAGGAAGATGGATGATTAGGAGATGGGTCTTGATTTTCTTGGTTTCTTAGTTGTTGCCTAGTTAAAACCATGTAGATAGGAAAAAGAAGAAGATACAAGCAGTGTCACAACTCAAACAAAGAGAAGATAAGAAAAAGTTAAGGAAATAAAACACACATTAAAGAACATTAAATCTTAAGGTTATTTTTAGTCTCTCTTTTGGCTTATGCCTTAATCTTTAAGAATTGTGTTACTTAACTTGGCTTGTGAAGCAGGTACCAGGAAAAAAGTCTATGGTTGGTTTCAGGTTGTGTTTAGACTCTCAAAGGCATCTGTATTGGAAATTAGTACATGGATTGATATTGGGGCCTACCCCCTTACTTCACACATTGCAAAAATAAGGGTATTAGGTGCTTAGCCAAGATATACTGATTGTCAAAGATTATACTCAATGAGAGAGTTGATTTGGTTCTCCCCTTGGTGATGAAATCAAAGTAGGATAGCTAGGAAAGGCAATCGCTAGGTAGTGAAATCCTAGTCAGGCCTTATGTCAATATTTTTATGCTTGATTAAGTATAAGTGGTTTAGTATTGTGTGTGTGAGATAAGAGTGAAGTTATGATTGATTCACTTGATTAATTAAGCTATGTGAGATAAAATAAACAAACAAACAATGGATGTTGTTGATTTTAATCCCAAAATAAAATTTTGATTTCATTATATGAGTAGAAAGATAAGAAGTGCCTAGATGAAACTATGAACCCAAGAAAAAAAACTCAAGGGTCTCATCAGGTGTGCCAAAATGTATCAAATAAATTTCACTTATATTCTTTAGAGGAAAGATAAAAGAAACTCAAGAATGGTATGGTTAGTAGAACTTGATATGTTGTGCGTATGTTGATCCAGATGGTTGTAGATATTCCTCTTTAGCTTAGGAGGAATAACTTATAGATTAAAAAAACAATAAAGGAATGGTTGATTAGTTAGATAGTAGGATGGATTGCCTAGCAAGCTATATCTAAGAAGTAAGATCTCCCTTGGAGGTTGTCAATCCACACTTTTAAATAATCAAGTTATGAAAGAAAAAGAAAAAGTATTTGTATAAATAACATAAGGTATTGAAATCACATACAAGAAGTGCTTGATAAATTAATAGTTGAATTTGAATAATTATAGAAATAAACATATTAATATTAATGCCAAATGAATCAAGTGTGGTCTAAAAAATAGGGTGAGGATCTATGATTAGGTGGGGGATCTGAAAATGGGATTTGGTTGAGGTTTGGTGGGTGAAAATATCTTGTTATTTATTCATCACATAATGAAAATTAGTGGTTTGGGTGACCATCAGTGGTTAGGGTGACCATTAGTAGTTAGGATGACCATTGATGGTTATGGATAGACCATCAGTGATCAGGGTGATCATCGATGATTATTTTGGGTTTTAGTTTGGTTCAAGAAATTAGGATAATAAGGTTGCAGAAAGGAACTCTAAAAAGTGGGTTTGGGCTAGAAGTTGGTTGCAGGAGGAATAAAGAAACTAATTACTAAAAACAAATACTTAGCTTGTTGGTCACTAGTCTGAATATGGTTGAAGGATCTAGTAGTGAAGCTTAGAGAAATTTTGGTAGAGTAACGATACTTGGCTATTGGCTGATGGATGGTAGTGCTTTGGATCTCTATCACACTTGCTAGTTCATTGAAAGAATACATGAAAAAGGAAGTGCTAATGCAAGGGAGCTCTAATTATAGATGTAAATGATGGTGGATTGATTGATTCTACCTCTTTTTCACCTCCTCCTCCTCTCTTTTTATAGTAAGGAAGGAGAGGTGAAATAATAGGTTAACAAGAGGTTTAACAAGTAGTTTAATTTTAGATTTCACATGCATTGGCTCACACATGAATTAGACAATATAAATATAAAACAGAAAGCTAGAGTTTGATTGGAATTGACTATTTATGTGGTTGAAGGATGATCATCGATGGTTAAGCTTAACCATCGATGGTTAGGGTGACCATCAATGGTCGAGGGTAAGGGTTAAGTTTGGTCAAGGTGGGTTAAGAAATCAATTTAACTAGTCAGCTAACTTGACTCAAGGTTTGTGGAAGGGTCCTTAAGGGGTCTTGAGGTGTTTTATGGGATAGTTCGACATCTAAAACCATTGTTTGTAGTTTTCTAGTGTCTAAACTTGGTCTTCTGTATGTAAAGGCCTATAACTCTTCTTCATGAAAAATAACTTGACTCAATTGATATTTTTCACTTCATATCAATGAACCTAACATTTTACAACTTTATCATGGTTATAATACTTATCATAACATTTATTTATCTTTTCAATAGACACCAAAGGGCCTATTTTATGATCTTTTGTGGGCATATGTATAGGTCTCTAGTCCAAGCTCATCCTCTTTGAAAACTTGTCACAAAATTGGATTTTAATGCCTTTCATATCCATATATTATTTTAGAGATATTATGAGACATATAATATCATTTTAGGGTTTCATCAAGTTATAAAATCAATAATTTTTACTAAGAACTCTCTATGTTAAACCTATAGACCTACATGGCTTACTCAAGGACTTCATGGTTTGCCCCTCAAACTTTGGCAAGGTGATTAAGGAATGTTTTCACACTTAAGTGATTTTTAATTGGGATGATAAAAACCTAATATAATTATTAGAAATAAAATTACTAATTAGTTTCTTTAGGATTAGGTCGTAGTATTACCCTCTTTAGGTCTCAATAGGCCTAATATATTCAACTAGTTTTAGTCTAACTGATGATTTTACCTTTCTAAGGAATTTAGTCATTACAAATTTTTATATGGTATTATATACTCAACATGAATCTATGATCCCTTTTTAAACATATAAACTTGTGATCTTTCACCATCTCTCTTCTTGAAACCTTGATCAAAGCAAGATACTTGTAGCATTATGTAGATGTTCATATTATTGTGAGGATTCCAAGCCTCTGTAGGTCTTAAAGGACATTATAATGAATTTATAGAGTATAATAAGGATGTGAAGGAAACTTGGGATCCTATCATTAAGCCTAAAATACATTTTATTTTTTCATGGAGACCAAACTCTCTTACTCAAGTTTTCAATCCTATCATTATATGGAGATTTTGCCTTCCCTTGCTTACATGTGCCAAAAAAATATTTTAATATGGTGTGGGAAGACCAATGTAATATTTCATGACCTCATAAAATCCTTTAATCTCATAAACAATCTCCAAAATGCTTTTAAATTGACTAAAACTAAGCTTATGGGGTTTTAGAAGGATTTTCGATTGCTTATTTTATCAGTGATGGTTCATATAATTCTACCCTTCAATATAAAAAATAATTACATGATATGGGAGGGTATAGGGGTAGTCTCCTTCCCCTAATATAAGTTACCCTAGTTCTCTCTCTCCTTCATGAAACTAGCTTATGAATTTGGCCTTTTTTGGTGTGCCAATGACTTGATGAAACTTCTTGAGTGAGACTTGTCTTGTTTTGACATGTAAAACCATATTAAGAATGGATATGGAATTTGGGGGGATGAATTATGTTATGAATAAGATTCAAAACCTAGTGCCATGATCTTTTTGGTTGTAGATGCTCTGTTTATGCATGGAATCCTATAGAACTCATATGAATGCCTTCTTCATGAGATAGAGTTTGATTATTTGATTGAATACCTTTTTTGTTTATTATGGGAGAGATACATGGATTAATTCCTATCAATCATAGTTATAATTTAATGTACATACTCTTCTTCACATGCTTTATTCACCAACACTTCATATCATGCCATGATTATGGTTGAATCAAGGAGTAAAATATGTTTCAACTTTGGTCTATGTTATAAATAAATGATTTTCGACCTTTTGAAAATTTTAAGGACCCTATGGAGTATGACATCACCCTCCATGAGTGACACATGTCATCTAGTGACCTCCCTTTGCATGGTGTAACTCTTCATTCGTGATGCTCTTTAGTAAATTTATTTTAACATTACAACAAATGAAATTTTAACTATCTCAACATTACCTTAACATTTACAAATTTTCCTTAACCTTCGATAAACACTTTGGAGATGAACATATTGAGTGAACTAATTAAAATATTAGGTGTTTTAACTAGACCACCCTAGGAACCTCTGAAAACTACTAGGAACAATACAATTCTCATCAATGGAAGATGAACCATGACCTATACAAAACATCTCAAAAGGCTATCAACAAGGTTAGGAATATGAAGACAAAAGTTTTGAATGATACTCACCTATGGTAGCCAAGTTTGGATAATAATTATCATATTAGTTAGTGAGGATTTCATTTCCTAGGTCACAGGCATGAGTACTCATGGACACAAGTATTACAAGAATAACATGGAGAATGATGATGAAAAACAACATTTGCATAATCTTGGGGAGGTGTTTGTGTTTTATCATGGTGGATAATTATGGGAAGGGTTGCCTAATCCCTATCTAGAATTTACCCAAAAAATTATGAAGTACATCACTTTGGATGGAAGATATGGAGTAGTGTTTTCATACCATTTTTATATATAAACCACTTCAAACACAAAATTCATGTTTCCAATCCTTTTAATTGCTTATGACTTTGGAACACTCTGTGATTGAAATGCATCTAGGTAATACCCCTTTTCCTTGTCACCAATCCCTCATTTTCCTTTTGTATAATCATGTTAAATAACTTGTTAATCCCTCCTCAAACACTAGGTTGGTAGAAAATTTGGGTGAAATCAAATTTATTTCAAAGGGAAAGTGGAAAATTGTAGGCCACCAGACCATTTCTATAAAGATACCAGCTAAACCCCTATTAAGAAGACCAAAGATTTTATTGTGTCAGATTATGATGATGAGGATGACAAGGAGACTAATTTTAAGGATGAATAAGAGGAATTTGGGATGTATATTCACATCCCAAATGATTATATTGAGCTTATTTCTAAGATTAATAAGTTGAATAAGGATGTTTTACCTATAAAACACACATGGTGGGAAAAATAAAGGTTGGGGAAGATGATGTTTTTGTTGATGATATCTAGGAAAAGTTGAGATTTATGATGGTGTATGTTATGATCCACATTTTTTGGCATGGATTTTTAAGGATAGAAAGAACATCAATATCGATGGTGGTGCTACTAGTTCTCAATAGCAAAAATGTTTTTATGAAGGAGAGGGTATACGAATTCAAGACCTCAAAACTATAGTGGAAATAATGGAAACTGATAAGATTATAGAAGGTAACATATAAAAAATATTTCAAATGAGAAATATGACCATAATGAATTATATCTCTAACATTAATGTGCTCAACTAATGTATTAAACTTGGCAAGGAACAATATGTAGGTGTATGTTTGAACAAAAGGACTAGAGGAGCTAATAAAGGTAAATAAGTAGGCATTGACAATAATATGTTGGAGGATATGGATAATTTCCTCAATAATTTGGTCAAGGAATGGAGCCATGTAATTAATTATATAAATATGTATATCTATTTTACCTAGTTTTATTTTTGGGCTGCATTTATGTTGTGTCTTTATTGTTTGTTCGTAGCTATTTTGCTACATTACTATTAATTATCTTGTTTTGTTTCTATTTTTAGCCTAGGTCTTAGTTTTTTTAAATGGATGGGACCCAATCAAAACCTATATTTTTATATTTTTATCAAAAATTTCTAAATCATTCCAAATCCAAGTCAAATCAAACGTTTTCAACTCATTAGTTGCATACATATATTGAAGAAACATAGTTTCACAATCAGACTAGGTGAAAGAGATATATGTGGCTTCATTTCCATCCTTAGATTATAAGATACATAGGAAGTTATCGATCATGAAATGGGGATTATTTGGGTCAACTCAACCCATTACACTTTCCTAATTTTTTCAAATCTCTATCCCTCACAACACACCTAGGGTGTTGAAGGTGGAGGTTGATTTCTAGATTTGCATCCATCATTAAGGTTTGATATCACACATAGATATTTTAGAGATAAGATAAGTTGATTACGCAGTCATAGTAAGTCATTTATGCATAGGTCAATACTAACCAACATAGGTCATTATAGTCGATACTGACCCAAATTTGATAGAATCTACCCTATGTAGACAAACATAGTTCTTGAACAAGGTGAATCATAGTCATGATTTAGTCTATTTACACTTATAAAATATAATCAAAATCATACAATCAACAAAAAAATATAAATATTCATCCCTTAGCTATACTTACTATATTTAGTGTATTTCACTTATCAAATCATTGCAATCAATTTCAGTATTTTACATTCAAATGTATTCTTGAATGCCATATTTACCAATTTAAACTACATTTCAAGTTTATATCTTATTAGGGTTGTAAAAATAATTCAGGGTAAAACATATTTTTGAAATTTTACATTGATAAAATTATTTCCAAACCCTAGTTTCCCCTTAAGGTTTCATATTTTTTGGCTTGTCATAGACATAATCCTCTATGAATAGAAATCATTCTAGAATACATATTTGAGAGATTCATAATGGTTCAAATATCAAATTGTTTAGTCACATGAAATAAATTATCTCATTAGTATATATTAGGGGTAATATACCATACATATACACCCACTTTACATAAAATTGAATACAAATTTAGACACACTTCAGTACATATGCATGGCCAAATATACACATTTTATAGAAATAGGAATTACAGATTTTCACATACACATAAATTTGAGATATGCATTATCATATTCAACATACACATGCATAGCATTTTATATCATTTTATATAGATTAAAATGGCATGATATTAGTTTATATACATATACACACATATTCATAAGCCATGATATTTTTTGATGCACATACATAACATCATAGTTTATAGTTGAATAGAAAATGTTTATCATCCCACTTCACACTTATCAAATTTTTGGTCTTGATGAGGGAATGAACATTGTTCATTCTCTATTGATCATGCACTTTATTCTACATTGAGAAAACTTGAGAAAAATTGTACAATCAAACATGCAGTCATGGTAGGGGCATGAACACTATGCATTCCATTTTTATCATGCATTATTGTTTTACATGGATCTAATTTGAGTGACCTAGATAAAAACTATACAATTCAATCTATCTACCATTTGTAGTGGTTAAATCATTTTATTTTAAAGAACCCATCATGTGGTTACCTTTTTATTTCCTACACAGTTACTTGGGTTTGTACATTATGTACCTATCCTAACATTTATGAGGTTTGGGACATGTATTCCCAACCTAAGCACTTGCATATTTACAAAAAAATGGGGCATAGTCATCCCAACTTTCCATATATTTCAACAAGGAAGCACAAGTTTCTCCAATGCTTCAAAAATGAAGCATCATCTCCAAAAAGTTACAATGGAAGCATGATTTTCACCAACACACAAGTGTAATCCTTCATTTATATTTAAATTTTAAAACTATTTAATTACATATTAAAATTTTCAATATATGGACATTGACTACACTTGTTTATTGTAAGTTTTATTATTGAGTGACATAAACAATTAGAGATTTTTACCAAAAACAAAGTGTGTTTTACACACTCGAGTACATCTTTTCCTTTTACTATAACAATTCCATCACTACAATAAAAATAGGGTATTTATAGATACTAAATTATTAAGTACTTATAAATGAAAATCTTGACATACATTTACCATGCATGACTTGAGCACACAAACATGGTTCTAATATACCATTATCTCACATATATATGCTACTTTATGGGTTTAAACCTTCCATTCTAATGTTACACACATATATGAACCTAATTGTCTATTTATAACCTACTTAATATATTTCAAATATATCTCCAAATACTCTATTCAATTTGCTTATACACATGTTAGTACCATCAGGTTTGGTCAGTATTACCAATCAATACTAACCTAGTTTGGTTGGTGCTAACCCTCTCCCAACAAAGGCTAATTTATAAAATTAAACATTTTATTAGGTTCATCCCATATACCTATCATGTTGTTGGCATGATAAAATATTAAATTGGACTCATATATATACAAAGTAAGGTCTCACTTAGAAGGGGACTTGGAACTTATCAGGTACACATATATGCACTATTGCACATTTATAAAATATGCTTTATTCTTTAAAAATTGTATATCTATAACTAGGATAAATAATAATCCAATTTTTAAGCATTCTAAATCCAAGTCCAAGCAAGCATTTATAGGTATCAAATCCAAATCATTAGTTGCATAATATAGAGAAGGAACACAATTGCATTATCACACTAGGTGGGAGAAATATGTATGGCTTAATTTCACTCATCAGAGTATCATATTATTAGGTAGTGGTCAATCATCAAACATGGGTGATTTGGGTAAACTCAACCAGTTACACTTTCCTAGTTTTTTTTATAGGTTTCTATCCCTCACAAGCACACCTAGGGTTTTCAAGGTGAATAAGGTTGATTTAATTAGTTTTATGCATCATCTGAGATCAACATCACATATATAAAAAATTTAAAGATAGGAAAATGTGACCATATGGTCATAGACCCTCACTTATACATAGGTCAATACCTACCAACATAGTTTAGTATAGACATTCGATGCTAAACCAAATTTGATAGAACTAACCCCGCACAGACAAAAACATAGTTCTTAAACTAGATAAATCACATGTATGATTTAGTGTATATTCAAATTCTAAAATATGGTCATCGTTAGACCATCAATAAAAAATATAAGTCCTCATCCCTTTATTTTTACTTACTATATTTAGCATATGTAACTTGTAAAATCATTGTAATCAATTTTAGTATTTTACATTTAGATGTATTATTGAATGTAAAATTAGGGTTGTAAAACCAAGTTAAGGTAAAATAGTATGAACATTGAAGTTTCAATGATAGTAGGGAAAATTCTCATCTTATTCACTAGGTATGAATGCTCAATTATTTTTTATGTATTTTTCATCTTTTAGTGCTCCTTAGGTTGGGTTTCTCAAAACAAATATCAATTCTAAAAGCCCTTATACAATATATGGAGCCTAATGCATGTGAAAACACAAGGGTGATAATGATATTTGTGATCACATCCAAAATTCATCCTTTCAAATTAATAATGATTCATCAATAATTTTCGTCTTAGACTATTATTCTTCAACATGATAGAAGAATAGATCGATAATAATTTTGCCCCATACAAACATTGTAGGCAAAAGTTACATTATGACATGAAATTTATACTGTATAAATGATTTTATGAATTAAATAAATCAATCATTCACCATGTATGAATACTATGTGAGTGCACATTATGACATTAAAAGATCACTGTGTATTTATCATCAAGTTTAGTCTTGGGTTATTATACTTTAGTGCGACCCAAGTATCAATTAACTATAAATTTGTCCCAGATGGACATAAAGAATAAAAGTTACATGAGTGCATATTATGAAGGAAATTTAAAATGTATACATAATTTTATTAATTGAATAAATCTATTAATGCACCAAAAATGGATAAATTATTTTATTAAATCATAGCTATTGATTTTTGCACCCCCTTAATTAAACCCCTCAAAGTAAGTGGACAACATAATAACGTGTGGCTTATATAGTGTCTCATATTTCAAAATATTTTCTTAAACACAATCAAAACTACTTTTTGTTGTGGATATAAGCCATGCATCTTTGAAAATGAGTTATGTCAAGGAGATATCCCAAAAGCTTCACATGTAGAGTGAAACCAAGGTCAGATCTTTTCAGTTTTTGTTGGAAGCATATAAATGAGTAAAATGGAAATGTATAAATTTGAAAATTAATCACATACATTTATATAAAAAATGGCTAATGAGTTTATTTCTAATATTAGAGTTTAATTTTGGATCTTTATGATAGTTTTTTTTCACAAGGTATCATTGTTTAACCCTTTTTTTTAAAATATGTGTTGTTAAGGGTTAAGGGTGTAGAATATCCTATACACAAGGATGAATAAAACTATTATAGAGTAGGTAAATTAATAAAAAAATCAAATAAATGAATATTCTAAATTAAAATGCTAAGTTATACTAAATATAAAAGGTACACTCAAAAAATTGGTTTGATTGTATAAATACAAAGAAGATATAATACTTAGCCTATCTACAAATGCATATGCAGATCTGAGTAATATAGAGATGGAAAAAAGTAGGGACAAGATCAATATCCAATCTTCAAATTCCATAATTTTTTTTTTGGAGGCTTGGACACTTGTGTTGATTTGTGGATACTTGCATTGATGCATTTATCCTAATTTTGATGCAACAGTCTTTTACATAATATACATTATATTATGAAATGACCACCTAGAACCTTTTGGGTTTTTTCACCTTTTTATTGATGTATTTTTTATGTGCATAGTTTGTTGATGACTATTTATGGATCAAAGCTAGTTTTTCAGCTTAGGTATTTTTACCTTAACTAAAATGGGTTAGTGGGATTACAATGTTGAGTTAACCTCAAAAACCCTTTTATCAATGAGTGCTACCTATATAACCAATACTCTAAGGAGGGCCTCATACTTATATAGTTATACCCTATGTGTTGTCTTTTGTGTGTATAAAAGTAAATATATTATATGCAAAGGCATGTAATGATCTAGCTTATAACTTGGAAAATACTACTCAAGGGCTATTTTTTGAGTGATTTAGACATGTACTATAATTGATCCTATGATTGATATGTAAATAGGGAAGATTAGAGCATTATAAATCAGGTTTGTAATTGATTGAATGAGTTTTAATGGGTAAATTCTTGGTATTTTCTATATAAATAATTAATAGCCTTAAATTTGTATTTATACCACACCTTTTGGAAATATATCATGGTAGGGTTCAATAAGATAAATTGGCTGACCCAACAAATTTGAAATATTTTAAAATTAGATGAATTTTTAAGACTCAACACTAGATAAGAATCTAGACACTTGCATCGATGTAAGTGTCCCTACATGGGATGAAAGTGTTTATAAAGCTAATAAGTTGTTGAGGATTTGAAACTGATAATGAAGGATATATATCATGTTTTAATATTTTTGTACAATGTATGAGATATGGGTTATTAGAAATGATAGGGTTAGACCATGAGATAAGTAGTTAGGCACAATGAGATGGTGAATATGAGCCTTTCGACAACATGAAGGCTTAAAATTAAAGGGTAAATCCCTAATAGGTATTTATCAAGTATAAACTATTGAGATACTATATAAATCAAATTTTAGTATTGACAATCACATTAAAGGTATGAATATTTAGGTTTTGGCTTTGTCGTGTTAATCCATCTAAATTTAAATTAGGTATGGAAAATAAACATCCTACAAGAGTATCAATATTAACTACCATTTGATTTTAGCAAGTGATGTTTAGTTGTGTATTCTTTAAGATAATCTTTAATTTTTCAATGGTGTCTAGTTTTTATGGTGAAAGGTATAGGATATTGGATCAATTGTTATCATGATTTACATAAATAGTTACATTTGTATAAATGCCCAATCTATCTAGACATAACATGCGGCCTCTTTTAATTCATATTAGCGTATATGTTTGTATATTTTTTATTTTTCCAAGATGCACATAATGTGTGTGTGTGTGTGTGTGTGTGTGTGTGTGTGTGTGTGTGTGTGTGTGTGTGTGTGTGTGTGTGTGTGTGTGTGTGTGTGTGTGTGTGTGTGTGCGCGCGCGCGTGCGTGCGTGTGCGTGCGTGCGCACATGCATGCATGATCTTGAAAATAGATATTTTTGGTGCATTCAATCTCACATTAGTATTAAAAAACCATAAAAAGAGAAATTTTTTGACACTAATTATACATTAGAAGGTATATATGTTGATATGCCATGTGTTTAAGTGCCAAAAAAACTTAGGAAATGAGATATTATCCAAGGGAAGCATATGAAATAAGAAATATATTTATATTTGGACCTCTGACATCAAATATTACATGCTTGTTTTGATTTAGAAAGGTTGACATTCATTATGAATGGAAGAACAAACAAATATAAGGATTTTTCCACAATTTAGAACATAAATGTAAGTAAATGATGAAACATGCATGTGACCTATATTGTAAGAGCTCTTGATATTATAGTGAAATTCAAATCCTAATAATCAATGTTGTCAAAGTCAGTTGCATTCTAGAAGAGGTTTCTTTCTAATTTTCATACGTGTAAATCCAATTCATTTTAAATGTGTATTTTTTCACAATGAACACATTTAAAGGTCAAAACTCTTGTATTTATAATTTTATAAACCAAATACAAGAAGATGTAATGGTTGGTCACCCTCTAAAAAATCTTGAATCTATATAGTGTAGTTTTAAATATATAATTGAAATAATAGCCTAAAAATAGTAAGTAGAAGATATTGTTTATCTATCTTTATATTCAAGAGGTGAGAGCGGTTCAATAGAAAGGTAATCAATCAATTCAAAATATAAAATCAATTGAATGGTGATTTAGAGGTGGATTAGTTTCACCATAAATAAGTTCTTATTAGCATAAATATTTTTCTATTCAATATTTGGCTCTAGATGTTATCTCATACCAAGACCTTAGTTCCTTTTTTCTAGGACAAAATAATATATAATTTTATGAGAGTCACTACTAATTAAATAATATAATAATAAAAGTGACACTCATAAACTATATTTTTGGGGGAATTGTGTGAGAGATAGAAAACATTAATTTATATTCTTGAATAATATCCATGTTGTCAAACTATTGAGATGTGGGTGAGTTGGTAAAACAACTTGGTTATTAAAATCCCGACCCAGGTCCAAATCTCATAATGGTATTGGAGGCCAGTTGTGGCCATTTCATTGGTATTAGGTTGGTTGTGACTGTTGATGATATTGTAACCAATTGTTGCTCCAGTCAAAAGCTTCAAATCTATGTAAAAAAATATCCATGTTGTCAAACAACATACCTTTATCTTCTTTTGTAAATTTCAAAATTTCTAACTCCAACTATACATGATTATCAAATTAAATTTATTTTATGCTTGGTAGTTGTTAACCATAAATAATATAGGTAATAGTGTAATAGGTATTAGTATTAATCATTTATTAACATGATATATCTTCAAAAATTAAATTATTTATATGGTAAGAACATAAAAACAAGAAGATGATTTTTTTTTAATGTTTTATTAAAATGAATCTTGAAGCTTACAATCATTATTATGAGATTTAAAAAATTGGATACTATGGATAAAAGTGCATTACATTGAATACCCAAAAAATTGAACATATTAGGCTCATCAATCTAACACTTTTGTGCGATTTTTTTCTATGGTTGAAGTTTAAATATTATTCATGATGACTTTATATTCATTTTTTTATGTCAAAAGGAAATTTTTATGTTTTTAAAATACCTTATCTACACTTGAGATAGCATGGGACTTTAATCTAGGGTATGACACCATAAAATATTTTTCATATATATATATATATATATATATATATATATATGGACTTTAATCTAGGGTATGACACCATAAAATATTTTTCATATATATATATATATATATATATGAAAAATATTTTATGGTGTCATACCCTAGATTAAAGTCCCATGCTATCTCAAGTGTAGATAAGGTATTTGAAAAACATAAAAAATTCCTTTTGACATAAAAAAATGAATATAAAGTCATCATGAATAATATTTAAACTTCAACCATAGAAAAAAATCACACAAAAGTGTTACTTTTAAATTTTTATTGTTTACACAAGAAAATAACAAGATATATATAGTTCTAAAGTATTTTTCTATTTTTATAAAAATTTATTAGTATGGTTAGTGAAGGCAACTCCACACATCAACATGACAATGAATTTGAACATCTACATGAAAAACATTTCTTCATTATAGATTTGAAGCTTAAGTAATGTAGTCCATGGTTAGGAAGTATAATGAATAACTACCTTAGACCACATAACCAAGTCACACACACACACACACACACACACACACACACACACACACACACACACACACACACACACACACACACACACACACACACACACACACACACACACACACACACACACACACACATGAATCTAAAAATAATAGATCTAATTTGTATTATTATGAAATAAATTTTACATTTATATCCTTTGGAGCTCCAGTAACAAGTTACGATGGAAATTAGAAACTTCAAAATTTAAGCTCAATTTATAATCTTGGAGTCTCTCATATCTCCTTGCAATTCCTCAAGGTTGTGAGTTTTCTCTCTCTCTCTCTCTCTCATGTGTGCACTTTCTCTTTTATTATATATTTGATTCAAAAATAAAAATCCCTAGACTTCTAAGCCAAGTTCTCTATGTTTTGGCATAGTCTCCTTCTTAGCTAGGAGCATTATTAATGTGGGGACTTAAATTTATTTATATAGAAATCAATATTCTAGATAATTAATTGTAAACCTTCATGTTGGTCCAATAGCTTCCATTAATTTTGGGCACCATATCCCCTCATTTTTTTGAATTTAAATATGTAGGTTTGTTTAGTAGGTATAGGTCCTATGAAGGTCATGTTACGACAAATTTGTGTCCCATTTTTGAATTTACCAATTCTATCATTATTTCATTATCTTAGAGTATATGGCAGTGTAGTATAAATCTACATTTATTGGTAATATAATCATGCTAAGGTTTTATTTCTTTATTACTATGTCATGTGCTACAATAATTAGTTTTTTCACACTAAGTTATTCTATGCATCTTAACTCACAAAACTAGTTTCCTGACACTCTTCTTATTCTATCCACACATAAATGTTTCTTTTGTGAGTCCTCTTTAATTTTTATCATGATTTTTTGCATGTGATTATTTTGTAGAGGGAACTATCATAAACCCATGATTTTAACCTAAATTATTTCATGTTGCACACCTTTCACTCTTGTATAAAATGAAACTTCCAACTATCTGACTCTTGCTTGATGATTTAACCTCAGTCTCCACATTTTGTCCTTTGCACAAAACAAATGTGTGTTTGAGCCCAAATATTTATAAAAATTCACCTAAGTGATGCAATGTTTCCCTTCCCCTAGGATTCTCTTGCATCAGACACCCCTAAGTAAATAAAAATTTGAGCTCCTTCTCACAACTTTAAATCTTTGAGAGTATGGCCATCATGAAAAATATTTGTGATATCCAACAATGCTAAATCCTCAACTATGTGATTCTTTCACCAAGTATTATTTGTATTCCTTTCCATGTGTCCTCCTTACTACATTTGAGTCTATAATGGAGCTTTATCTCTTCATTAAATCCTTTTTAGGTATTTGTGATCTCTGATCAAGTGTTGTGATCATGTTTCCTAATCATCATCACCACCTTTCACCTCATGGTAATCATAGAAATCATCAACATTAAATGTTTGAAATATGTTCATTTATTCATGTGTTTTGATGTCATATGTGTTTTATAAAATAATGTGTAACACCTTATATGGCACTATATTCTTATTATTTAGCTTATTACATGTTTTGTAATGAAACCTCTCCTTGATGAAATGTTCCATCACTAAGACTCTGACTTAAAATTAATTTTGTCTACACTTTTCATCTACATACTGCTTATATTATGATCTGATTTATTTTAAATTTATGCACACCTCCTATTTTAATTTGTGCACATACTTTGAAAATTATTTCTACTTCTACACTTTTTACATGAACCATGCATATGTCCTTTATCTCTATAAATATTCTAAGGACTCTCTCTGTACATCACCTAGAAAGGTGTTTTACCTATGCTCTAATTTATTGAATTATTATGGGAAAATTATGCTTGCACCAATTCCATGTCCCACTACTTGGGTTTATATCCTACCAAACATATGAGAAAATGTCTGATAATTTTTTTTCACCACCTTGATTTATCCATCGGTCCACATATGGTATGTTGAACTTAAATTACATAATAAATTATGTTGAGACTTATATTCACCACCTGAGTTTGTCAGATAATATTTCTACACAATAAATGTGGAATCAATACCTCTCTATTTTCTTAGAAACCCTAATAAAAAATCCATGCTAATGTCATCCCAATGTTTCCCTCTATATAGGTAGTGGTTGATATAACTCTAAATTATGAATTCTCCCCTTTACCAAATGGAAAACTTTCCACCTTAGCACATACTCATGCACATCTATGCCCACTCTTAACCAATATTAGTCTTATATCAATTGTGTCAATATCTTTTCACTCCTAAAGTGTCTTTTTATACCTCCATTTTGTTTATCCTTTATCAAATTTACATGCATTATCCCTCTAAGTATGCATAATTACACTCCCTTGAACAACATTCCATCTTGTACAAAATAATCCATCCATAATTTCATATTCAAGCTAGTTAGTTTTTAGTATTCCTTCCAAACATCACAAAAATATTCATCTTTGATAAATAACTCATTCATCAAATCAAATCCCATTACTTTCATTTTCATCTCATTTGACATGAGCACTCTCCTACTCAGTGCATCAAAAACCTTATTTGATCTTTAATTTCTATTATTTAACATAAACATGTAGCTCTATAATAATCATACCCACTTCATGTGTTTCTAAGTCATTTTCCCTTAGCTATTGATGAATTGAAGTGTTTTATGGCCTAACTATAAAACACAAACTCATTTAGAAACATGTAGTTCCTCCACTTCTTAAGCACTTGCAATATGGTATAAAACTCTTGGCATCATTTAGATTATCATTAAAGTAATCCATAGGCATACCCTTTTAGATTAACACTACATAAATTACTACGCCACTATAATTTTAGTCTACTTGAAATACTTTGTTAAAATATGATAGAACCTTACTGATGAGATGTGGGTGAGTCGGTAAAGTGACTTGGTTGATTCAAGCACCACTCGAGTTCAAATATTAGTTTGGTATCGTAGGTTAGTTGTGGCCATTCATTGGCATTCTTGGGTTGGTTGTGGCCATTGATGGTATTCTTGGGCCTATTATTTCTATTCATTATTATTCTTTGGATGGTTGTGGCCATTGTTGGTAATTATTGTACTTGTGGTAGATGATTACTTGGGGATCTAGGCCCCCAATTGTGTCCCAGACCAATTAGATCTTTGGTCAAAATTAAATAAGGTAAGGATCCCACCAAAACTAGTATCTTTAAAAAACAAATATGGTAACACCAACACCAGTTGCTTAGTCACCTTCATTCTCAACTATTGGAAACTACACTCAAGTTTCACTATCCAAACAAACTTATTGAAATCTCACCTAAGCACCTATATGATCACTGTAGATAGTCCACTGAAGTTCTTAATGAAATTCCTATAAAATATTATGATGCCATGAAAAATTCATACCTCAAATTCACTTTTTGACTGTGGCCACTTAACTATTGCACATGATTTTTATAGGTCCATCTTTAGACCTTATTCGAATATCACAAAACCCAAGTATACAAGTTCCTTCTTCATGTAGATATATTTATTCACATTGATCTTAAAAAATTCTTCACGAAACCACTAAAACACATTGATCAAGTGCACCAAATTTCCTCCCTTATCTTGATAAACACCAGAATATCATCTAAGTATATAATGACTTATTTTCGTAGAAATGGATTTAGCACTTCATTCACAAGCCTCATGAATTTGTTTGGCATGTTATTCAACCTGAATGGAATTACTAACCACTTATAAAACCATTATTTAGTCTTTAAGTTCATTTTCCATTCATCACCTTCTATGATTCTAATCTAGTGATATCTGCTCTTCAAATTAATCTTCAAGAAATATTTCACCTCATTCAATAAATCCATCAGGCCATCCATGCTTGGAAATGGAAATTTGTATTTGATCATGATATTGTTGATGGATCTTGAATATATGCACAATCACCATTCTCTATATTTATTTGGTGCTAGAATTACAAGTACTCTATATGGGCTCAAAAAAATCTAATCAAACCTTTGTATAATAACTTGTACACTTCACTCTACATATATTCATTCTAAGGTGTCACCTAATAAGCATCCTTATTCAAAAAACTATCTCCAGGTATAAAGTTTATGTGATGGATAAAAATTTACATCAATAATAATACCTTTTTTAGACCACATAAAATGATTTATGCAAACTCATCCAATAATACCTTCTCTTCATGAGGAATTTCTTACCTTATTTTCATGTTTTCACACTTTTCTTATGTTGGCTTTGGCATGAGCACAAAACATGCCTTCTCTTTCTCCACTTATTATTATAATTTATTTACCAACACCATTAACACTCGTGTATACAATATATTGTGCTCCTCTCCTTCCTTGTCCTTTAATGAGCTTAGTATAAATTTATTGCCATTTTTATCCAAAAAAAATAATATTCAATCTTTTTTCATGTAATAAATTCCTATCATACTTCT
>JARHVA010011396.1:10000-62577 GCA_037957365.1 Torreya grandis | reverse complement strand
AGATAAAATAGTGAATATTAATGTTTTCCCAAAATAACATACCTAATAAATATTTATCATTTCACATTATGCAATTGCAATATATAAGTACAAATTTATAAAGGTGAACATTCTACTAGAAACTTTCATGAACTCTACAACTAGATAATGCTCGTAACAATAAATAAATAGGAAAATCACTTGCTTTGCATTACATCAAAGTGTAACTCATTGAATATAATAACTTTCTCACTCAAAAAACAATAAACCTCCAAGACATAGGAATAATCTTTAAAATAATACTAAAAGTGCATCAAATTACTATTTATGTAATCATCTTAATTCCAATTAAAAGGTCACTTTTTCCAAAGGTCCACAATTATAGAATTCCAAATCATTAATGACATCATAAAATTAAACACTAATTTTGGAACAATAGTTTCAATAATATAGATAAATTTTTATTTTGTTAATTAATTTTTGTAAGGATAAAACTAATAATAATTATATAGTCAAATCCAAATTGAAACTTATTTTCCCAATGTTGAATATGCCTTGTAGTTGTAATAACATAGTGTTCAATTTTCTCTTTCTTTATTCATTGATAAAAATAAATAGAAAACTTAATCATTTTTCAACTTAATTAAACTAATGAATAGTCATGGAAACAATCCATACCTTATTAAACCTATAAATTGAGATGATCAAAACAACAACAATAACAACAAAACAAAAAGAAAAAAAATGAAAAAATCTAATACTCATTTCTCATTAAAGAGTGTAAATAGATAATGTTAAATTTATATTTGCATTAAACTGAATTGAATTTATCCACTGAGGATAAATTACATGATTAATTAAATAAATATAACATTATTAACATATTATTCATAACAAAAACATGAAATCCTAGTTTTTTTAAAAGAAAAAAGCTTGTAACATGCTTTCTTAAAAAAGCTGAATGTCACAAATTGTTGATGTGCAAGGGAGCCCCAGTACTAATTTTTATATGCCCAGGTGGTCTCAGCCTAGATATTGACCATATATAATAAACACATGTTCTCATGTTGTTCTAAAATGAAATACAAAAAATAAAAACAATAACTACCTAAAATTATGATTACCAACATGCCTACCCAAAATTCTATACTAGTCCATAGTATATGCTCTCATTTTTTAAATCCAATTCTCTTATTTTCCCATGTATTTGCAAGCGCTTCACTTCTTTTTCTATGGTTTTACATAACCTTAAAATGGCCATCAATATTATTTGTTCTAAAATGGCAAAGAAAAAGTTCATGATTTGTTGCAAGGCTATGATCAAATAAAAATGATGACTATGAACTATAAAAATAAAAACCATACAAATCTTACCAAAACCATTATTTATTCTATGTAAAGTTTCAATCCAAAATTGGCCAATTATTTTCCTACATGTTAACCATTCCAAATAATGATGAGAAATAATTCTAACCCCTGACCTTCATCTCCCTAAGTTTATCAAACAAATTTTGGAACTTACCAAAATTATATATCCCTTTTTTTTTTTCTTGTGAAGATTGTGACCCACATTTATTAAAAAAATAATATGTCACAATTTAATATCACCATATGACTATTTTATAATTTGTGTATTATCTTAGCCTTTATGATTTAATATAACGTTTAGTATAGTATTTTAGGCTTTTTAAAAAAAAAAAATTGGGATATGGTTAAGGTGCTAACCTAAAAGAGTCTTTCAATCACTAGTTTTTTATTTATTACTCTAGTCTAGGATTAGGTCCAAGTCATAGATATTTAAATAATGTGTATGTCAAGGTGTATGTCAAATAAATTTAAGGTTAATGATCTAGTGGGTAATCCCAAATTAAATATTTAATAAGATAAAATTAAATACACAAAATTTCAAAGTCTTAACAATGATAAGTAAATTCAATGAAGTTGTTATATCAAGTATATACAAAATATTGATACATTTATAGGTGTCAATTAATTATCTGTTAAACTTATAAATTAATTTTAATCATTATTGACATAAATATTATTAGTTTGATAACTTTCAGCTATCTATACCAATAATTTTATTATCAATGACAAGTCTATCCACATAGACCAGACTCAATAAGAATATGTGAAACAAATATTATGAAATTAATCACATTATAAATTTAGTTATAAAACTTAACAATCAGTTCTATGAATTAAAATAAATAAAAACATGCAACATGATAAACTTTGATATGTAGTAAAGGGTGACTAATAAATTTTCCAATAGCAGGCTATCTAGAATACCCAAGGGGCATATGGGTCTTATTTCAGAGTTCACTTTAAAATAAAATTCCCTAGATATTTATATACATTTTCCTCTTTGTTTCATTATTAGTGCATCTATCTAAATCTCCCCAATGATACTCTCCCTCCACTAGGGGAGAAACTTGTGCTCCAATCACATAATCATCACAATTAAACTAGTGCTTAGACTATGTTAAATTATATAAAACATATGATAAATACAAGGAGTATGAATTTACAATCTATCTTATATCAATTAATAGAAATTTCTTAGTAATAAATAATGAATTCTATATAACTAATCATCAGTAATCTAATTATGTAAAGAAATACAAAATAGTCAATATCTAATCTATTTGACATCAATCTTAATATAATTATATAAATGAAATCAATGAGTAAAACTAACTAATTTTAGACACATAAATTTAATCAATAAATTATTGAAAATATTTCTTCTTGACATAATCACCTTACCTGGTCTCTCTTCCATGTCACTAACTAAAATAATTATAGGATATTTTGTTGTCTTATAAATACTGATAAAATAGAATGCATGCATCCCTATTTCATTCATTTCATTCCTATTTTGATCACAAATCATTCATAACAAGTTTTATAATTTTTTGACATTTTGGCCGACAAGACTACATTAGGTAGACAAGACTACATTGTGTCCATGTCCCTTAGTGCATCCTTGTCCTCTTACCTCCAATAAACACTTCTTTAAATCAAGATATTTATTAAAGGATATCCCACACTTTTCATAAGGTCATCTCATGAAAACACTTAAAATATTCTTGTATGAAATCACATCAAATCCACTAAATTCATTACCAAGCAATCATCTATAAATCTAATTTTAAAAGAATGATATATTTAACAAAAGAGGATTATTATTTTCACTTTCCATTCTATTTATTTGTTATAATTATAAGCCAAGTTTAACAATGTTTCATTAATGGTCAAAGGAATATATTTTTAATAATTATAACTAATCTTTAATTTACATTCATCACTAATTTATCACTTCTTCCAAAAAGGAGAACTACATTGAATTGAGGCCCTTTGGGCTATGTAGGCAACAATTAGTCAACAAGGGGGTTTTTGATGATAGCTTGGCCATTCTCAGTTCCACATATTTTTTACATTTTTAATTTGATCTATTTTATGTGTTTTCATATGAATAGGGAATAAATTTTATAGGTATTCAATTGACCTATTCAACCCCCACAAATAATCAACAAACCCTCATAGACAATTGCACACTATCCAGCTGGAAAATCCTCCATACCATCAACATGCACAACATAGCAAAAGCAGATAGATCCTCACTATGGACCTATCCTACTAATGTTATCTTATTCACTCACATTTTGTATTATTAATAACTATCATGATATAGTCATAAGTGCAATTTAACTGATCCTAAATCACTACATAGTTTAGACATTAAGCAATTAGTTGATTATAAGCTAAGTATATATTCATATTCTTGTAACACATTGTTTATATCTTAATTTTAGATTTTTTATTTACTAAATTTTATTTCATACCATTGTAAATAATGTTTTATATTTTATTCATATTTAATTGATTGATTCCAATTAAATATAGGGTAAACATTTTGGTGTAGCCATATATTGTTCAACATTGTCCAAACTTAGCTTCTTACTAGCAATTTTTCTGTACTTTCGGAGTGAAATCAAATTTATTTTAAAATATATCAGAGGATTTTTTTTCACCCATAAATAATTATAAATATATTTTTCTCAAAAAAATTATTAGATATTTTTTCCAAAAATTATAATTTACTATTTTTAGTAAATGCTTGCATAACTAAAAAAAATCAATTTTGTATTTTATTTATGGGTTATTTAAATTAAATTATTTTTTACAAATACCCCTTTTATATTTATTAAATATCCAATAAATATGTTTTAATTAAACATATTCCCTTGTGAATATTCTAGGGTTTCTTCATGATTAACTCAAAATCATAACACTTTGTTTGATTCATAACTACTTCAAAATATCTCAATATAGAAAATTATTAGAGGAATTTTCTAATTATATATATTAAATTAAAAACGTATTTTTTAAAAACAATAATACTTAAATTACTATTTTTAATAAGTTCCAGATTAAGTAGTAAATAATAATTCTATATTCAAATTATTTTTGGGTTGGCTAAATTGACTATCTTTATGCAATAAATATTTTTATTTTTATAAAATATTGCATATATCTCTTACACTTGCTACTTATTTATTGTTTTTTGTATGGTCTTGATTTTTTAGCTAAAATTATGATATTCTAAAAAATAAATGTATTACTACATAGAAATATTTAAATTTATTTTCTCTTTCTTTTTCATTATTCATGCTTGTTTTAGAAGCTATTTTTCAAAAGTTTTAAAACTAATTAGATAATTTTATGAAGCAATACACTATCTTCCAATTTATATACATCATAACAGGAGAAGTTTTACTCTAATACTCATAACCATAGTACATAGTTAAACACATCATTTAGTTTTCATGTAATTCATGATATATTATAAATGCATATGATCCCTTATTTATACCAATATGAAGCCTATTCATATGTTTGATTTGTGGTACACTTGAGATGAGTGTATCACCTAGAAAAGTTACTCGCAACATACCCTCAAAACTAGTGTTAGTGGTCTACATGAATGGTTATACCTCTATAATTAGTGATATGAAACATTTGGATGACACTAATAAATGATCGATCAAGTATATTTGAGAGAAATAAATAATTCAAGACCCTTTCTAATTTGTCTGATTATATCTCAATATTTGTTCAGATTATTTGTTTAATCATTAGTTTATCTACACATGTTATATTTCTTATTACTTTATATCATTAATCTTGTTTCATAATTTATCTTTAATTGAATTATGGGTAGTCAAAATATTTTTTTCCATGCATGTTATCTACTTTTCTTATTATCAAGTTGAATGGACAAACACAAATAAGAAAAACTCATGAAAGATGATTATATGGTATTATGATTTTGTATAACATAGATACATATAAAAAATTTGTATTTGAATTAACTCATGATGCCTTCATATAAGATAAGGAAGAACATTTTGATTCATCTATATCTTCCTCTATAAATCCTCCTCTAAGCCTTGTTTCAAGTTCTCTTTTTGGATCTCCCGTAGGATAATCTATAGATTCCTCTTTGGTTCACCCTTTAAATAGTATTTTATATTTCTCTTTAGATCCTTCCTTGGTCACACCTATATTTTCCCTTTTAATCATTCCTTTAGTCTCTCCTTTGAATGTACACATAGGTTCCACCCATGATATTTCCTCATATTCTCTTTAATAATCAATATTAGAGCCAATGATTCTTTCTAACTATGCCTACTTAACATCTCTTAGGTTAGCACCTAGTATCAAACTTGAGGAACATTACCCTTGTACACCCAAATTATATTTTTAATTTTCAAATCTCCTTTATTACATTCACTCTTAAAAAACTAGTCACTATATGTTGTGCCCCAAACAAGATGATGTTCCTATACATTCTTCTTATAGTTCTTTAGAATATTCTTTCACATCTATATTCCATTCTGGCACATCCTTTAGACTTACTTTGGATTTCCATTTCTATTCTTATTTATTCACACCTCTAATGGCTTCTATATATTCCTATTTATATCGACACTCATATTCCCCTCACAATATTTCCTCATGCCCTACCTTAGAAATTATCTCACTAAGAAATAAGCCTCCTATTTTTTATTATTTACCTTCTATTATATTTCCATTTACTCTTAAGGATGTTGTTATTTATGAAAAAACTCATTCCCTTTATTCCCATAAGGTTCAATCATGCCACATTTTTGATAAGACCTTCTCCCCTTCATCACATATTAGTGTAACTATAGGCCATATATCTCCTCTTTCCATCTTTCCACATATAATAGGAAGTAATAATATATATCTTTTCATTCCTTATGACTATAACCACTAGAATGATTGTGATCGAGGTTTTTATAATGACAATTATGTCTATACTGATGATGAATATGTTCCTTATGTATATCCTTATCCATTTTCCTCTCCTAGTAATGAGAAAATTTATACATCTTGTAATGATATTTCACAGTATTAATGGGTGTCCTAAATACCCTTCATTTAATATTATCAATCTAGGGATGGTGTCTAAAGGTTGTATTCAATAGGAGAAAGAGGTCTTTGGCAAAAATTTCCTTCTATCACACTTGCAAGAATTGAAAAACACACTTGCTAGAATTTAAAATCACACTTGTAGAAAGTAAATCACACTTGCATAAATTAAATCACTCTTACATGAAATTAAAACACACTTGTAGAAAAAATTTATCGAATTGAAAATTAATGCAAACACATAAAATAACTATAGCTTTATGATAATCTATACAAATGAAATTATTTACATCAATAAAGAAATAAAATAAGAATTTACAATAATGAAAATAATTATAGATTAAATAAATAAATAAAATACATGGATCCATCTTCCTTGGAATGAGTGGCTAGCAAGTTCCTTAGAAGATGATTTATTCAAGACACAAGTTTCAGATGGACTACTTAGACTAATGAAATAAAAAGTTCTATTTTATTGATTATTGATTCGGGTATGGGAGGTTACATTTATAATTTTAAGCTTCCAACCAACACCTGATAAAGGATTAACAATCGAGATACTCTATCCTTTCTCAATCTCCTAAAAAAATGGATAGATATATTTATTCCAATAATAAAACATAATCTCGATCCCCACCAAATATAGAGAGAGTTATTATTTAGAATAAAATTACATAAACATATAATCGAATACAATCTATTATGAAATAAATATATATATAAATCTATATATAGAAGAAATACAAATGGAAATCATTCTTCATAATAGTTAAAACATTAGAATACTCTTAGAAACACTTCCCAAACAAGTCTTTAGAAATTTTGTTGAAGTCTATATCAATTCTATCGAAATCTATATAAACTTAATGACATCCATAACAAGCCTTGTGAAATCCAAGGTAAGCCTGGTGAAATATGTAGTAGTCTAATGTAATCCATAACTAGCATGTAGAAACCCTATTATAATCTATAGCTACTACAGCAAGCCTATTTTGATCCGTATCTATTGTAGAAAGCCTATAGTTATCCATAACTTGACCAGAATATTGGATCTTGTTTCAACATTATGCTTGAATGGTTACTTCTTAATATTTTGAATCATTCTTAGCTTAGTATAAACTATATATGCACTTATTGACATATTTTTCCCAATAATCATTATAAATATATAACCAATAGATAAAAAGGAATTCTAAAGACATAAACATGATATATACTTACTATTTCATTCTAAATAAACTATAAGTTTGGAAACTACATTTAGATCCACTTCTAATGCAATAAAAATATGTTATTTTATGGATATAATGAGCCATTTTATGGACTCATCAATTATCCAAAACAACGTAATTTTTATGTGTACAAGAGGATTATAGTACTAATAATTTCACATCTCTTATTTTAAAATCCAAGGAATCCCCAAAAATAACCATCTCTAAGGAAGAATATCTTCCTAAACTTATTTTACCATTCACACTAGTATACCAACATAATTCAACCCTTAAATAAACATCTAAAAATCTTAATATTCCTTCCCAATAAATAATTGTGTAATGCATATTATATGTACTTTGCAAGATTAGGTACACCATTTATCCTTATAAATTAAATAATATCATGTTTTTTTTAATCTAGTGCCACTATTGGTAATCTTATTATGCACATCTTATATTTACATTTACCTCCTTACTTCCAAGCCTTTAAATTTTATTATTTTATGAAAGTGGTGACCCTTACCTACAACTTAAAACCTTTCATGTGTCCATGATTTTGGCAATATGGTTGTCATTGATGTCAAAAGGGAAATTGTTAGCATTATGTATGTCATTAATGTTCATAGATGAGAATGGTTATTTGAGGATGTGTAAGAGATCCTATTAGATGTCAAGGATGAATGGAGTACTTGTGTGTATAAGTGGAATTAATATGGTTCTTCATTTTATTCATTTATACATTTTAGTCCTAATGGCAAAAAATATGAATAGGCAGTTTGTTGACATCATCATTGCCAGTTGTGGATGAGTCTGAGGGAATTGGTCATATTGTTGTGATCAAATTAGTCCATAGTTGTTATGCACTAGATTTAAATTAATTTGATGAAATGTGGTTAAAGATATGAGGATGCAAAGTTGGTTACTTAGATAGAATTCACTAGGTTTCCATACTTAGCCAAATTTGCAAAAGGGTTTATGCAGAGCCAAGTAATCATGTTGATGAGGTTGGTATTCGGTCACATAGAGGTGTTAAGATAAAATGATCATATGGTTTTGTTCATTTTTGTGCTTATTTTATATGAATTAAATCTCAAGTCACATGATATAGTGTGATAAAAGATATGCATGTGTAAATTTGGGCTCCTAGGCATTTTTATAGTGTTTTCCCACACTTAGTCAAATTTGCATATGTCAAGAAATGATGAAAAGTATTTTTGATGATGTCATATCTTACATGTATGAAGGTTTTAGGAGTATAAAAATATATATATGGAATACCCTATGTGAGACGATCTTATACACTAAATTTCAAGTCATTTTACTAAGTGCAACAAAAGTTATGCGAGAACAAAGTTGGTCTTCTAGGAAGTTCTACGCATAGCTAGATTTGTGGTAGAATACTTTGAGTGAGAAGATTAATAGTGTTCTATCTTGGATACACAAAGGATTTAAGAAGAAATAAAAATATGGGTTTATTCATTATTATGCCTAGTTTAAATAATTTAAATATTAGAATAGGTGGTTGAGTGAAGCAAAATATATGAAGGTGAAAAGTTGACCTCATAGAAAAATTGTAATGGTTCCCATACTTAGTCAAATTTGCACAAGGTAAAGTTTAAGCAACTCTTGAAGAGATCAACAAAGAAAATTTAATCCAAGATGTTAGGATGCAATGAGAAGATGACAAGTGGTTAAATTATAACATTAAGTCAATATGAAGATCAAGCTTATCAAAAGATCTTATGGTGAGTGGATGACCATGCAATGAAGATCTAATAGAGTGAGTGAAATTAATGGGATAAAGTGCTCAATGTTTATTGACATAGAGGTGAGTTAAAGACCAAGCTAGTTTGATGAGATCAATGGAGCATATTCATTCTAAAGAATCATGAAGTAGTGAGATGAGATTGAGAGCTTGAGATTAAACCATAGATAGAGATAAATTTCATGTAGCTTTGGAGATCTAATGAATGCATTTTAAAGTTGGAACATTAAAGATCAAAAGTGTACAAGGATCTAATGGATAAAGTGAGGATATCACAACTTGATCTAATGGACACATTTGAAAGTTAATAAATTTGAATTAGGACCAATAGATTATGGTATGAAACTTAAGATCAATGGTCGATATTTAAAGATATGTTCATCCCAGCGGTCAAGAGGAAGAACTTGTAGTTAAGCCATAAAACATGACATAGATAATGAAATAGATCATTGTAATTGATAAAATTTATGTAATATGGCATGTGCATAAAAACTAGATCCCAATATATGCTAGAAATAGTAATGAGACCAAGAATCATGGTAGTGAAGCATGAGTTTAAGATGCAGGAAAATTACTATTAAAGATAGGAACTAAAGTCCAACATAATTGAGTGTGATGTGTTAGCAAACTAGTGTGAACATTGAAAAGATACAAACCCTAAATCCAATGCTTGTGTGTGTGTGTGTGTGTGTGTGTGATTTAGGATACAGGTAAAATATATTAGAGTTATTGAATTGTGCCGAATAGAGAAATATAGAGACACAAAAATAGAGGGTTAGAGTGGAAGAGAAGAGAAGAGAGAGATGTGTAGAGCATGAGTAGTTACAAACTAGACATATAACAAAGAATTGAATTTCATTCATTTATGAATTAATATTGTAATCTAGAGTTATAGCTCTATAGTATAGATTTGATTGGTAGATGCCATCAAATAAGTTGAGTTGGTATGCAGTTAGGTAGTTGGTGTTTCCTTAGAGTAGATGCTCTTAAATTAGGGGATTGGTGTCTCCTTAGGGTTGATGCCCTTAAAAATTATAACTAATGAGGTTCTTTATTATGAGGCTAGATTAGAATAGTAGATTCTAATTGGGTTTTCTATGGTATATCTAGTGTTGTGTCTATTTATGTGTATGTGATCTCTACATATATCTTTAATCTACATTAATTTTATTGGAAAGGACTAAGTAAATTTATTGATTCAGCCCCACTCTCAGTGGATAGTTGTGTTTCAAAAATTGGTATCAGAGCCCTAGTTCCTTATAATAAGCTTAATCATCTCAGGTAGATCTTGGATGATGAACATAAATGGTTAGTCAAGAAATATCTTCCTCAAACAAAGCACCTCTCTTTGATGCATAAAAGTAGAATTTTAGAGAATATGAATGGAAGCATAGTTATTTTCATTAGGGTTTGATGTATGGATGTTTTTTATAAATGGATATATAACCTCTACTACAACTCATAAAAATTAGGATTCAAATAAGGTGTATGAGAGTAATGCTAAGGCAAATAATGTTATCCTATGTGGATTTTCTAATTCAAAGTTTGTCAAAGTGATGCATTACCAAATTACAAAGATATTTGGAATAAATTAAAGATCATCTATGAAGGTGATGTCAAGGTAAAGCAGGCCAAGCCAAAAACATTCAAAGGCAAGTTTAAGATCCCTAAAATGAAAGAAGAAGAGAAAATTATAGACTACCTCCTTAGAGTAGATGAAATAGTCAATGCACTCAGGTGCCTTGGAGAAGAGATGGAATATCCTATCATTATCAAAAAGGTCCTAAGATCTCTACCATCAAGGTAAGATTTTAAAATATCTAGAATAGAGGAAGTAAGAGATTTGGATAAACTTGTTGGTGATGAGTTGCATGGAACCTTCACGGCCTATGAGATGATAATGGGAGAGACTGATACTTTCAAGAAAGAAGTTACATTCAAAGTATCCAAGCCAGTAAAGGCAGAAGCACCTACATCCAGATCTAAAGAGACTAATGAATAATAATTTAAATTTTTCAAAAGGTTAAGAAGAGGATCTAAAAAGTACAAAGTTAAGTTACCCTTCAAATGCTTTAACTATGGTAAATTATGACATTTGGTTGCTAATATCCCTTTTAACTAAAAGGATAAATCTGATCAAGAAGAAGATAGTATAAATATGAAACCCCACTATTCCAATAAGAAAAACTTCTTCAAAAACAAGAAAGGCATGTACACAAAAGAAGACAATGATTCATTAGATGACAGTGATAGTTATGATGATGACCATGATTGTGCCTTTTGGTTTAAGAAAAGGAAGTCTTATTCATGACATTAGGATCAAATTTTATGGATCAAGAAGAAGTGGAAGAATCAAATGATGAATAAGAAGGAGAAGTGGATTTAGAGTGTGAAATCATCTTTGCTTTAGAGGAAATAGACAAGATAAGTAAAGAGAACTCAAAACATAAAAAGCTTAGATAAAAGGAGATTGAGAAAATGCCCAAAATTCTTAAAAAATATGATCAAATGGTGGTTAGCCTAAAGATATAAGTTGAAGAGGCTAAAAGAATAGAATATGTAGTCAAACTTGAACTACAATCTAAATATAATGAGTGCATGAAGTTAGAAGCAGAGTTAGTGGCTTTGAGAAAACTAAAAATAAAATAAAAAAAGGTCTAAATCTAAAATGAGGATCAAACATTCTTGATGATTTGATCAACTCTCAAAATCCTTCTAAAGAGAGATTTGGTCTTGTTTATGAAAAAGGAAAAATTTATATAACTAGTACATCTACTAACCTATATGACAACTTTAAATCAGATGGAGAATCAACAGCAAAAATAGAAAAAGCTTGTAAGGATACAAAGAAAGACACAAGCAAAATTTATGTGAATAAATTGAAAAAGAAGCCTAAATAAAGGAAGAAGACTAATGAGCAAGTCTCTATAAACTCAAAGGTATATGATGTATATGGATACACAAGAATGAGAGACTTGAAGAAGCCATAGTTTAGAAGATCTCCTTATTCTGCATAAAAAAATGCTATGACCAAGTATTCCTCATTATTTTATGGTTATTATTATACATGTAATCATTTTGGTCATAGGGATATTGATTTTAGAGTTGTACCTAAAAATACAAAAAAATTGTTAGTAGAAATTCACTTGCTCCCTTATTAGATATAAATGTAATATGTTATAATTACAATAATTTTGGTCACATAGCTAAACAATGTAGAAAAAAATTTGTAAGACCAAAAACACAAAGTAAGAAGAAAGGCATACCTCTCAATGTTGATAAAGGCTCACAAGTATTTAAAAAGGAGAAAAAGAAGCCAAATAAGAAACCCAAGGATGTGTGTAAAGTGAAAGATCAATTTATGATTGCTCAAATTGCACTTCATGACAAGGAGCATAATTTATGGGTAATAGACAGTGGTTGCTCAAAACATATGATTGGAAACAAGAGCAATTTCATCAAATTGATCACATGTAAGGAAGGATATGTTAGCTTGGGAGATATCACTACACTAAAGATCAGAGGTAAAGTGAACATAGATGGAAAACTACCTACACATGATGTCGTTTACATTAAATTATTAACACATAATATACTAAGTGTCAGCCAAATGTGTGACAATCAATATATGGTCACATTTAATGCAAAAAATTACAAGTTAAGGAGATATGGAAGACTAGTTATAAAATGGAAAATAACTGAAAGTAATATCTATAATCTTGTTGAAGTGAATGGTAATAGATGCCTGATAGGAAAGATTGATGAGAGTTGGTTATAGCATAGAAGAATGGGCCCTATCAATTTTCATAACCTGGTAAAGGTGAGCTCAAATAAGTGTGTTAGGCATATTCCTAAGATAAGCAAACCTACAGACATTACTTGTAAGGAATTCCAACAAGGCAAGCAGATAAGGGTCAGATTTTAAACAAAGGAGTATGCAACTACAAATCCTATAGAATTAGTTCATACTAATGTTTATGGTATGATTAAGACAAGAAGATCTAAGGTATAAATATAATTCATGTTATTTATAGATGACTGATCAAAAATGACATGGGTAACCTTTTTCAAGGATAAGTCTTAGGCATTGTAAAGATTTAAGATTGTTAGGGCCATGAAGGAGAATGAGATTGGATAAAAAATTAAATGATTAAGATCTAATAAAGGTGGATAATTCACCTCAAATGAGTTCATAGATTACTATGAAAAACATGGAATCAAAATTCATTACTCTACAACAAGGACTCCATAGTAGAATGGAGTGATTGAAATAAAGAACATGATAGTCAAGGAGATGGCAAGAATAATGTTAAAAGATGCCAAGTTACTTGATGGATACTGGAGAGAATAAATCCAAACAATAGTATATATCTTGGATAGATTTAAATTGAGGGTAAACAATGACAAAACTCCCTATGAACTATGGTATGGAAAACCTACCTTTGTAAAGTACTTTAGAGTGTGTGGCAACAAATGCTACATTGGGAGAAAAGAGGACAAATTGGGAATATTTGAATCAAGATGTGATGAAGGAATATTTCTTGGTTATTCCACCCAAATAAAAGCCTACATATATTAAAAAAAAAGATACACAAGATTTTAGAGAGCATTAATGTAAAGGTTGAAGAAGGCTTGAAACAAGTTAAACTTGATAGATAAATTTGTATTAAAGAATTAGATTTTGAAGAAGAAGAAGAAACTAATGAAAAGCATGATGAAGTAAATGAAAAGACACCTGCAATATTTGCTCAAAAGGATCATCTTATAGAGATTATCATTGGAAATAAGAATGAAGTATTTCAAACAAGGAAAAGAGTTGTAATGAACAAGAAACAAGTAAGTTTTGCTCTAATGTCTGAAAATGAGCCTAAGAGCTATCTTGAAGCTAGCAAGGCTGAAAATGGGCTAAAGGACATGGAAGAAGAACTGAGCCAAATTGAAAAGAATAAAACATGGAAATTAGATCTAAGATCTTCCAGCAAGAATGTAATAGGTATACAATGGGTCTTGAGAAACAAGCTCAATGAGGATGGAACTGTCATAAGAAATAAGATAAGAATGGTGTGCAAAGGATATGCACAAGTTAAGGGCATAGATTTTAAATAAACATTTGATTTGGTTACCAGATTTGAAACTATAATAATGTTTCTATCATTATCTATTTATAATAAGTTCAAAGTCTATCAAATGGATGTTATGTCTACTTTCTTGAATGGAAACCTAGAAGAGGAAGTTTACATATAACAAGATAAAGGTTTTCAGCTATTATAGGAAGAAGATTAGGTGTGTAAACTGAAGAAGGATATGTATGGTCTAAAATAGGCACCTAGAGCATGGTATTCAAGATTAGACTAGTACATGCAATAACAAGGATTCAACAAAGGATGTGGAGACAAAAATATATACTTCAAATTAGAAGGTGATCATATGTTAATTATTTTTGTTTATGTACATGACATCATCTTTGGTGGTAGCAACAAAAAAATGTGTAAAGAATTTTCTACACAAATACAAAGTGAGTTTGAGATATCTATGATTGGAGAAATTTCTTTCTTCCTTTGTCTATAAATAGCATAAACTAATGAAGAGATATTACTATCATGAACCAAGTATGAAAATGAAATGCTCAATAAGTTTGGAATGGAAGATAGCAAACTAGTTAATATTCCCATGATAACTAGTTTTAAGTTGAGCAAAGAGGATGAGTCCCTTGATGAAAATTATACTATGTATAGATCAATGATAGGTAGATTGTTATACCTAACTGCATCAAGACCAAATATCATAAAAGCAGTGTGCATGGTTACAATATTTCAAGATGATCCCAAAGAATCACATGTCAATGTAGTGAAAAGGATATTTATATATCAAGAGCACAATTGACTATGGCCTATGGTATCTGAAAAGTAAAGAATTCACTTTGACAACATATACAGATGTTTATTTGGAAGGAAGTGTGGATTATAGAAGAAACACTAGTGGTGGTGCATTTTTCCTTAGAAACAAACTTGTTTCATGGCTAAGAAAAAAAAAAGAGTCAGTTATTCTTTCTATAACAGAAGTAGAGCATGTGGTAGCAGTGGCAGGTTACACTCAAATATCATCAAGGTAGATTACACATCACATATATCTATTCATTGTGACAATTCAATTGCTATTATTATATCCAATAATCTAGTGTTGCATTCTAGAACCAAGCACATATCACTCAAGTATCACTTCTTAAGAGAAAAGGTTGCAGATCAAGAGGTCATAATGGAGTATGTGCGAACTCAAGATCAAGCTATAGACATATTCATGAAACCTCTTCCAAATGAACAATTTGAATATTTGATATAGAATTTGGGAGTAGTGGATACTACATCACATCACTATATCCTAGTGATATGGCATGAGTCTAGGGGGAGGATCATATAATATTTATTAAACCGTGGAAGATGAGATAAAAGGCAACTTAGGTATGCATTTTTTTTAAAAATTTATAATTAGTTGATGGTTGTAGATTCTTGGACAAACTCCTTGATCTGAGAAATGGGGATAAACATTTAGACAAATAGTGAGATAGAGCCCCTTTGCCATTAATGTCAAAGGGGGAAAAAAAGTGCAAATGCTCTCTATGGGAGAAAAAATGAAAATGCTCTCTGTGGTAAAAAATGTGAAAATGCTCTCTATAAAAGTTTGGAAGAGCAGAGCATGTGTCCAAGTTGAGTTTAGGAAAATGTTCCATTGCCTAAGGGGGAGTAAGTTTGGTATGAAAAAAACTTTAGCTCATACTCATCAAAATCTAATGTAATCAATGCCATCAAGTATCAGAGAATGATTAGAGTGTTATAAGATCATATAATTTAGTTTGCAATCAATGACAAAGGGGGATATTGTTGGCAATATGATTGTCATTGATGTTAAAAGGGAGATTATTGGCATTATGGATGTCATTGATGTTCATATATGAGTATGGTGATTTTAGGATGTGCAAGAAATACTATCAAAGGTCAAATATGAATGAATTATTTGTGTATGTGTAGAATTCATCTGGTTATTCATTTTTTTCATCTAGACATTTTAGGTCTAGAGATAGAAATTTTGAATAGGTAGTTTGTTGACATCACCATTGCCACGTGTGGATGAGTCTAGGGGAGTTGGTCATATGGTTATGATCACATTAGTCCCTAGTTAATATGTGTTATATTTGAAGTCATGTGATGAATCATGGTCAAATATATGAGTATGCAAAGTTTACTACTCAGACATAATTCACTAAGTTTATAGACTTAGATAAATTTAAAAAAGGGTTCAAGCAGAGCCAAGTAAGCATGTTGATGATGTTATAATTTGCACACATAGAGGTGTCAAGATAAAATGATCATATGGGTTTATTAGTTTTTGTTCCTAGTTTATATGCACTAAATCTTAGGTCACACAATGTAGCACGATGATAGATATACATGTACAAAATTAGTCTCCCAAGCATTTTAAAAATGTTTGCTCATAGTCAAATTTACATATGTCAAGAAAAACTGAGAAGGAATTTTGATGACGTCACATCTTTCATGTATGAAGGTTTCAGGATCATATTAATATTTAGATGGAATCCCCTATGTGAGAGGATCTTAGTCACCAAATTTCAAGTCATGCAACTAAGTGAAAAAAAGTTATGCATGAATAAAGTTGGCTTTCTAGGTAGTTCTACGCATAGCTAGCTTTGTGGTAGAATAATTTGAGTGAGAAGATTAATGGCATTATATCTCTCATGCACAAATAATTTAGGTTGAAATGAGCATATGAGTTTGTTCAGTATTATGCCTAGTTTATATAGTCCAAATTTTAGAATAGTTAGTTGAGTGAAGAAAAAGATATGAAGGTGAAAAATTGACCTTATAGATAGATTGAAATGGTTACCATACTTACTCAAATTTTCACAAGGTAAATCTTGATCAACTCTATAAAATATCAATATAGCGCATTTGTTTCAGGATTTTAGGATGTAATGAGTTGAGGATAAGTTGTATAAGTTTAACATTAGATCGAGATAAAGATCAAGATTTTTATAAGATCTAATGATGAGAAGATGATCATGTAATGAAGGTATAATAGAGTGAGTGGACTCAAATGGATAAAGTGCTCAATGTTTATTGAAATAGAGGCAAGTTAAAGACATAGTTTGATGAGATTGACAGATCATATTCATTCCAAATACTCAGAAAGCAATGAGATGAGATTATGAGCTATAGGTTTAACCATAGATAGAGATAAAGTTTAAGAAACTTTGGAGATCCAATGGTACATGGGATATCAAATCAAAATATCTAAAGGATACATTTTAAAGTTAGAACATTAAAGCTTGAAAGCGTACAAGGATCTAATAGATAGTGTGATATTGTCAGAATTTAATCCAATAGATGCATTTTAAAGGTGATAAATTTTAATGAGGACCATCAGATCATGGTGTGAAACTTAATATCAATGGTTTTTATTTAAATATATGTTCATCCCAATGGTCAAGTGGAGTAACTTGTAGTTAATACATAAAATATGATACAAATAATAGAATTGATCATTGTAATTGATCAAATTTGTGTAATATAACATGTGCATCAAAACTAGATCCCAATATATGTTAAAAATAGTAATGAGACCAAGAATAATGATGGCAAAACATGAGTTCAAGACATGGTAAACTTGTTATTAAATAAATGAACTAAAGTCCAATATAACTGAGCATGATGTGCTCTTAAAATAGTGTGAACATAGAAAAGATATCAACCCTAGATCCAATGCTTATATATATGTCATCTAGGATACAAGTAAAAGTTGTAGAAGTTATTGAATTGTATTGAATTGAGAAATATAGAGACACAAAACCATAGGGGTAGAGTGGAAGAGAAAAGAAGAGAGAGATGTGTAGAACATGATCAGTAAAAAACTAGATATATAATAAAGAATTGAATTGGATTCATTTATGAATAAATATTGTAATTTGGAGTTATAGCTCCATAATATAGATCTAACCAGTAGGTGGCATCAGATAAGCTAAATTGGTGATTTCTTAGAGTCAATACTCTTAAATTAGGGGATTGGTGTCTCCTTAGGGTTAGTGCCCTTAAACATTTTAACTAATGATGTTGTTTATTATGAGGTTAGATTAGGATAGTAGATTCTAGCATCTATTCTCATGGTGGTTTTTCCCATATTGGGTTTTCCATGGTATATCTAGTGTTGTGTCTATTTGTGTATATGTGATCTCTGCATATATCTTTGATTTGCATTAAAAGTTTGAAAAAAGACTAAGTGAGTCAATCTAATGATTCACCTCCACCCTCTCAGTAGATAGTTGTGTTCTAACACATGAGTGGGTATAATGGTAAATATTATTATTATAATAATCATAACCTATAACCCTAGAGAGATGTGCACTTTCTTAGTTTGAATCCATTCATAGTGTGTCCTTATCTACTCATCTTGAGATAGAATAATATTTATCATTCAAAATATTCAAAATAAGGGACATAGGGTTACTTATGAAAAGCTTCCCTCTTTTCATCAAGGTAAAAATAAGCAAGTTTTTTTATTGCGTATTATGATTTGAAACTTTTATGCATCAATTAATTTACCAACCCACATATTTAGATGTCAAGGTATTATTCATCCATTGAAATAAAAGCTACTTTATAATACTTATGAATCATTTGTATCTATTTGTTATGATGCCTTAGCACTAGAAGAATATTTAGGCCTTGTTATTCTTTAAAATCATATATAAGAGGAAATTAAATTATTTAAAGATGATACAACACCTAAATCCAATACACCTAATTATAATAAAATAATTCATCATAACAATACATTCATTAATCACACAACACAACTTAATACTTCAGTACATAATTTTAAAACCAAATATCATCAAGTCAAAATTTTGTATAATGGAAAGCATTACACTTATAAAATTAACTATAAAAATCACTCTTTCCCCAGAATAAAATAACAACCACTAATATTTTATTCCAATGAATTACCACATGATATCTTACTTAAACTATCAGATAAGATATTGATATTATTCCCTAGTTTCTATCATCCTCGACACCACTTGTAAAAAATCAAAGGTGAACAATTTTGTACTTACCATGGCATTAATGGGCACCATGATAATAATTTTTATGAACTAAGATAAAATATAAATTAACTTACAAATCAAGGAATAATATCCTTTAAAAAATGCCATAGCCACATTAACCAACCTCCTAAATCTCTAAATATTATACCAAGTTCACTACAACCTCCAAATCACATTCAAAATAATAATTATAATATCAAACCTAGAAACAAAACATGGTCACACAAAAAACCTCTAATGACGTAGCTAATAAATTATCCACCCATGTTTGGGTCCTTAAATTAACCTAAATATAAATTGAGCATACTAATCTAAATACACATGATAACTCAAATAAGGTAATTGTAACTATTCAAGTGTTAAACCCATATGATGCATTTCCATATTCATTTAGTCAACTAATTTACTGAATGTTAAAACAACAACAACAACAACAACAACAACAACAACACCAAAAACAACAACAACAACAGCAACAACAACAACAAAAACAACAACAACAACAACAACAACAACAACAACAACAACAATAATAATAATAATAATAATAATAATAATAATAATAATAATAATAATAATAATAATAATAATAATAATAATAATAATTCACAATGTTGAATTCACATAATTCCTAGATATAAAAAACATATTCATACATGACTATTGTTATCATCTATGTTATATTTCTAATTTCATTACATGCAAATTGGGGGCATCTCATGTGTCTTACATCTTGCAATACCATGCTTTCACATTTTTACTCCTACTATGTTTACTTTATAATCCTAGTTTATATCTTTCAAAAAAAATTCAACTTGAATTTACATATTTACATTACAAATATGGTAACACTATAAAACCATAAGTATCTATTTCAAAAATATACAAACATAAAAATATTTTTAACACTGACAACTTAAGATATCTAAGCATTCACTCATGTTATTAGCTTACTCTCTCTACGTATGTAATCTATTTTATGCTAGGTATATAAAATACTTTTTTTCACTCTTTAATACATAATGTATTTTCACAAGGTATGTGAGTGTGATACATGACATAGTTTTACATGGGTTTGATGCTAGGCCAACATTTTACCCAACACCCATGCTAAGTTTCATGAATCTAATTAATTCCATACAAACATTTTTAGATGTTTTATTTATCCATAAGCTCTTTTTCATATTACGATATACATTATATAAATTCCTATTATCCATTCATACTTTACATGTGTTAAAATGGATATAATATTTGTTAACATTGAAATTATGCTAGCTTCATTTCCTTTCATATTACAAAATGGGTTTGAATTTTCTTGCTTATTATATGTGGCCCTGGGAATTATGACTATTCAACATCCACCATCTTGCTCCATTTATATGTATCTCTTGGATTTATTTATTTGTGAAACATTTATATATCCCTTGTATTTGACCTTTGAGCCTTATGTGTAACATTGCCTATTCATATGGTTCATACTAAAATATCATACACACACTACCTATTTTAAACAATTCATAAACAAATCAATGTTATAATCAATTTTATGATGCAATTCACTTTCAATACTTAGAATTTATTTACATGATTTATCTACAAATCTATGTTTACAAAACATATTCAACACTTTTATGTTATTTTGATTCTTCACCCACTACTTAAATTTTATATTCAAATACATGATGTAACATAATATATAAATTCTTCATATGTTTCAAAATTATATTTCTAAGATTCCTATATGCAAAATATTATTACACAATTATATATTTCACAAATGTTCTCACTTTTTATTTTGAGATAAATGAGCTAAAAAATACATCCATAATCTTAAAAGTAGGGGGTCATAATGGTATTATCTTGAATTAAACCCCTTAAAGACAACTTAAGATTCATAACAACATACACTATGTAAATTATAAAAATTATTTGGGAAAAAGGCTTGAATATGCACCCCACTCTTACAAATAATTAAGCAAAATTTTACATATATAAAAAAATTAAAAATTTACCAGGTTCTAACTGACACTATATATAATATAAGGGGGAATAATATTGGTTCATATTCTCCCCTCTTTTCTATTTTTCAATAAATTTTTTTTCAATAATGTTACAGTTTGAATTTAGATATGTCTATAGTTATCAGATTCATATATTTTAGGTGGACCATGTCTGAGATTTATGACACTCCATGTCTTAGTTGCACATTAGTGATCCATGTTCTAGATCCTACCTCTTATTTTTAGTTTATCAAGTGAGCCACATTTTATCTTAGTGACACTCTACATATTGGTTGCACTTTTGAAAACCATATTCTAGTTCCCCCATCCTTTTTATTTTATCCTTAAAATTTAGTGACACTTGATGGGTAACACCTTTATTTCTTCTTAGAGTAGTACTTTAGAAGTGAAAAAATACCCTTTTTTAAATTAAAATATTAACTCATTGAGACTTGATCACTCTATATTTATCCAAAGGTTCAAATCCTACAAGTTGGTATAGTTATGGTTTAGTGACACCCAATGGCCTAACACTCATACTATTACCACTTTCAAAATTATTTAATCTCCCTAGATAGGAATCTAATAGGTCTGAAAGAACCTTATCTCCACTTGGTTTATCTAGTAACCCAAGGCATCAGACTCCTCCTCTGAATAAAAAGTGTGTTTACATACTAAATTCTCTCTCTCTCTCTCTCTCTCTCTCTCTCTCTCTCTCTCTCTCTCTCTCTCTCTCTCTCTCTCTCTCTCTCTCTCTCTCTCTCTCTCTCTCTCTCCTCTCTCTCTCTCTCTCTCTCTCTCTCTCTCTCTCTCTCTCTCTCTCTCTCTCTCGTAATTTCACTTTATTGAATCAATATAATAAAAAGGCGGAGTGGCATGATGTAGAAACATAAATTTAATCAATAAATGCTTGAAATTTTTTATTCCTTTCATTAACTCAGTATTTTTTTTCATGTCATTAACCAAAATCATTAAAGGATCCTTCTTTGTCTTAAGAATACTAATAAAATATCATCAAGGAATATCTATTTCATTCATACTCATGCCTATTATACAAATAGATCGTTCATATAAAGTTTCATAACTTTTTGACATTCTAGGACAATACCACACTAGGTGGACAAGAATGTAGTGCATCCCTATCCTTTAGTTATCCCTTGTCCTCTTACTTCCAGTGGACAATTTTTATAAAAAATACATTTAGTAATGAATATCATGTGATTTTAATAATGTCAACTCATGAAAATAATCAAAATATTAGTCTATAAAATCAAAATAAATACACTCAATTCATTACCTTGTAATCATCTAGAAATATGATTTAAAAAACATTCTATCTTGAGAAAAAGAGCATTATTCTTCTCAATTTAAAATATTCTACTTTATTATAGAAATATTCCAAGTTTAAAATTGTTTTATTGTAGGTTAAAATAATATATTATCAATAATTATAATTATTATTATCATTGTATTCATCATAGATTTATTACCTCCCCAAAATGGGGAGAATTACATCTTCCTAAGGCCCTTTTTCCTATGTAGGCAACACCTAGTCAATAATGGTTTTTATTGAGGATAGATCGACCACTCCCACTTCCCTATATTTTTACCCATTTTTCAATTTATATATTTTGTGTGCTTATGATGGAATAGTGTATCACTTTTATATTTCATCTATGTATCTATTCAACCCCCATAAAGAATCAATAAACTCTCACATGAAGCCAATTTTCAGCTATAAATTCTTTTGTAAAGGCAATAGGGACAACATAGAAGAACCAAACATACAAACATTATGAAACTATCCTCCTAGTGTATTCCTATCCATTCACCAGTTTAAGTGTTGATTCATATGGTGACATGGTCCTAAGTTTGATATGATTGGTCTTAAATCACTGCAAATTCTATACATTCAATAATAAGTTAATTTTAAGCTAAGTATATATTCCTACTCTTATAATTAATTATTTTTAGCTTAATTTCATATTTTTAAATTAATTATATTCTATAGTATTATATTGTACATCAATTTATTCCTATTTAATTTATTAATTCAAATTAAATATGGTGTAAACACAAACTATTAGTTTGTAACCTATTTATCAGTATCCATGAACTCAACATTTAGTGAATTAATTTACCATATAATTAATTTCACTAATGACTTCCATTTATGGTTATATGAAAAATTTGATTCCACACAAGGGATCCATTCCATATATAAAAATTCCATCTCAAAGCTAAAAATTTTCTTTGTTTTATTGTAATGGTTAATTTATTAAAAAAAACATGATTTACACCATCTGTGTTCTCCATCTCTTCACATGTCTAGAATCACTCATGATTATTTTATCAAGTATTTCATACTTATTTATTAAATCTAAGATACACTATGTCAACTCTATATCTATTTGTACTAACCCTAATTGAGCTTGTGAAAAAAATTACATGCGAAGATCACAAGAACTATTATATAAACTAGCATCTAGTTATCTTTCCACATTCATTCCCTCCAAGAACATTTGGAATTTTTAATTCAAAACATATGCATCCAATAAGAATTAAATATTATTTTTAATAAAATATTATTCATCGCCTTTTCCTATCACCCTCAACCATCAAAGTAAAAAACATCCTACAACTTCATGGGATCTAGGCCCTTTGATCTGGTGTTTATTCAAAATTTACCATATAATTAATTTCACTAATGACTTACATTTATGGTTCTATGAAAAATGTGATGAAACACAAGGGATCCATGCCATCTATAAAAATTCCATCCCAAACATAAAATTTTTCTTTATTTTATGGTAATGATCAATTTATAACAAAAATCATGATTTACACCATCTATGTTCTCCATCTCTTCACATGTCTGGACTCCCTCATGAGTATTTTCTCAAGTATGTCATCTTTATTTATTAAATATAAGTTACATTGTGTCAAATCCATTTCTATTTATATTAACCCTAATTGAGCTTGTGAAAATGTTTGCATGCAAAGATCATAAGAACTATTATATAAACCATCATCTAGTTATCTTTCCACATTCATTCCCTCCAATAACATTTATAATTTTCAATTCAAAACATATGCATCCAATAACACTTGAATATTATTTTTTATAAAATATTATTCATCACCCTTTTCCTATCACCCTCAACCATCAAGTAAAAAACATCCTACAACTTCATGGGATCTAGACCCTTTGATGTGGTGTTTATTTTCCTTCATTTGACTCACTATCTTCCATGCACATTTTAAATAATTCCATCTGAGAATCATCCTTGATGGATTATAGACATGTCATCCTAGAATGTCAGGGCTTGAAATTCTTCACTATTAATTTATTTTCACTTTTTCCTTCATTATGTCTCTTATTTTAAGATTTCATGACATATTTCCTTTCCAATGTTTATTTTAGCTCCATTTCCCTTACCTGAAAATTATTACATGGCATCTTTCTTACTCTTCACAATGTCATTAAATTTTGATTGTTTTCTATTTAATCTATTTTTAGTTGAAGTGAATAAAAGTAATAGATATTAAACTATTAAAATTTAAATGTTTGAATATATATATTTGATAATTAAAAACAATATGCTATATATTTTTACACAATTTGGAATTTCATAATGAACAATAAATGAGCTTACAAATATGAAAAGTTGCATAAAACATATATTTTGTCGAGTCTGATTGAAAACTACTTGGAAAGACATGTTTAATGTATTATGATCAAATGTAAGAGTGTAATATGTGATTGGAAAAGTCCACATAATGAGGACATGGACATCATGTGATTGCTTGTAAGGGTTGACTAATATTTTTTTGTTTTTATTTCCATGTGGAAGACTTCCTAAAGAAAAACCCCTAGTTTATATTAAAAAAATAGAGATAAAATTAAGAAGGGGGGAAATGGTAAGGGGAATATTATATGTATCCTTAGAAAACCTAGTGTAATATGAGTGATACCTAGATAGCCAAAATAGGCTTTAGGATGATGTACTTCTCCCTCCTAGGGTAGTTGTGTGATTCATTATTGTGAAACTATATGAGTATATATAGAACATGATTTAGATGCTTGACAATGGATGATCTTAACTTATAATAAAATATATTCATATTTTTTTTATGATTGTTAGAATGTTGAAGTATTGAAATTCAAATAAACAGTGATCTTTTGCTTAGTGTGTACTACAATTTACAAATGATTACTAGATTTATTTGGAGAATCTTTGATGTGATTATAAAGAGAATATTTGGAATGTTTTTACTAACTGAATTTATAAAATGTGTGAGATAGCCATTGGAAAACATATTAATTTTAAAATTTAACATCTAGAGTGTGGGGGATAAGGTAATGCTAGGGTACAAGATTTAAGTGTGGCTTTATCTGACCTAGTGCAAATTTGTCTCAAAAGGAAAAAGACTACTACTAAAGGAACTTGTAGTTATATAGGTATTATTATATGATATTTTATGTGTTTTAAAGATAATATAGGATCTCTTATACATTTTGAGTTAGTGCAATGGTGAATGGACCAAATAAGGTAAGGATGTTAATATTAAACATTGTCAAGCATTTAATGATTAATTTTGTGTCTACATTTACCTCTACTTTATTATAGTGATGAATCAAAGAGAAATTTGATAAATTACATGAAAGCAATATGAAATACACAAGAGATATAGGATGTAAAATAGTTATCAAATCATAAATGGATCATAGAGTTCAATGTTTGAAATAGAGTTACCATAAGAAAACCTTAAAGATGTAAAAAACCCACCAAAATATTATTCATTATAGAGAAACTAATACAACCCCAATATAAATTCCTCTCAATTTCACTTCTTATTTATCCTTAACAAAACTCTTTTTCACCCAAAAAATAGTGATTTCAAATGAATTTAAATAGGGGTAAGACCTTATTTATAATATTCAAGAAGGAAGGTGACAATTGTGAAATAACAAGTCAATCCATCCTGTAATCTACTTAATTAAATTTGGTAAATAGTAAATAGACATAACTTTATTTATTATTTTCATGAGGTTTTTATCTCATGATAATAAATAATATATTTTTATTATTTAATTATTTTACCAAGGCAAAGGGATAGTAAACCTACTTATAAATAAATATTCTAACACACCCCCTTAATAAGAAGTGGTGATAAATATCATAGCCACCATAAAAAAAGGAATTATACTATCTAAGAAATTGAATAATTTAAAAACATTCATCATGTAAAACATCAAGTTTTAAAACAAAAGGAATTATAATCCATAAACTACTCAAAATTAAGTTTAGACTAGCATAACCATGATATTTCATCTCATAGTTTCTCATTAATAATCAATAAGCATATTTTGATCCTTTTATAACATAAGGACCTCCATTACAAAGTATTATTTTAAATGTTAATTGGGATATTAAATTAATTTTTCCAATTACATAACTTCTACACAATGTTTATAATACTTTACAAGTAGAATAAGTATAAATAAAGAGAAGAAACATAGGGCTATTAGGAAGTGACATTGTTATGCACAATCCCTCTCAATGACAACTCTAAGAGGCCCAACATTGTATGAAACTAAAAAGTTTTGGAAAGTGGTTTTGTGAAGATATCTTCCACTTCTTCATCCATAGGATAGAACTGCATATCAATATCACCATTGAGTAAATTTTCTCAGATAAAATGCACATAATATTAAATATGTTTATTTCTTTGGTGTTGTGCTAGACTTTTCATCAGAGATATACAATGTTGGTTATCACAATGAATGATGGTACTATGATAAACATCCAAATAAAGTTTTCCCAATAACCTTTATAACCACATGGCTTCTTTTATATATTTCATTGCACATGTGTACTCTACTTTAGTAAAAGAGATAAATATAGTAGGTTGCTTCTTATTTCTCTAAGTGATAACACCTACACCAAACTTAAACACATATCCAAAAGTAGATATATAGTATTGCCAACATGGTCAGTATCACAATAACTATATAATTTACCATTATCAATGATAGAATTAAATAAATCAACATTAATTATTTCTTTTTATGTAACAAATATTACATTTAGATAATTTATAATGATCCAAATATATATCCTTCATAAATCTCAAAATATCTAGCCTAGTAAATCAAATTACCAATAAGTTGTATGCATAAATTAGGGTTAGGTTTTTTTACATGTTGGTTTTGGATCAAGTTTTATACAAACTTAAATAAGATTATAATAATATTTACAATCAAACAATTTAAACTTAACAATAATATTATGTGCATATTAAGATTGTGATACAATAATTGATTTTTTATCTTGAAATATAACCAATCCTAAAAAATGATGCAAAATGCCTAAATTAGTCATTTCAAACATTTGACTTAGTTTGTCCTTATATTTATAAATTAAACTAGTTAGATCACAATTAATCAAAATATAATCAACCTATAAAATAACTAAGATTAAATGACCATTTTTAACTTTAACAAAGAGATCATTATTAGAGTAACAATTAGAGAAACCCAATTCTTTGGTAAGAGAAGTAATATTAGAATATCAAGATCAATGATCTTATTTTATACCATACAAATACATATTTAACTTGTATACATAATGTTCTCTATTAGATTAAATAAAATTTTTAGGTTGAGTCATGTATATTGCCTCTTTTAAATCATCATTTAGAAAAACATTCTTGAAATTCATTTGGTGGATAACCCAACCATTTTATGATGTAAAAGCAATCAATAATATACAATTACTAATTTTTTATATAGGATAAAAGATTTAAACAAACTCAACCTTAGGTTTTTTATTAAACCTTATAACAACTAATCTAACTTTAAACTTTTCAATTTTACCAATTGAATTATATTTAATATTATAAATTCACATACAAATAACAATATATCATTTTGGCGGAGGATGGATGAGATACTAAGACTAATTTTTAATTAATACATTTTATTCAACTTAATTATAAACATTCCACCTATCATCTTGAGTAAATTTCTCAAAATATTGAGGTTCACATTCATACATAGTCATAAAAGCATGATAAAAAAGTTGACTTATAGTTAATTTATTAAGGTTATCAACATTATAATATTAGATTAGAGATTATATATATTTAGGTATTTTAGATTGAATATGAAACTCAAGGGGTTATTAAAACTCTAATTTATCCAAAATTAGATCAAATTCCTTAAGGGCATTCATTTCATCACAAGGAGGAACATGAGAGTTAGATTCATCAATAGAAGAACATTGAGGATGTTCCACAGAGGGATCACAAAAGAACCATTTGAGAATAAGAGCATTCATATAAAAATAATATAACATTTAAAAGTATCATAAACTCTTTAAAAAATTGTATTACCTCCATATCCTACAAAAATTCAAGAATAGAAATTAGGATCAAGCTTATTGCTTTTAGCTTTACGAACAAAGATAGAATCATGAATATGAAATATCCTAAGATCAGTCACACTAGGTTTATTTTTAGACCACATTTACATGGGAGTATAAAGATGCAAAAATTTGATAATTTCTCTATTAAGAAAAGACACAACAATAATCATGGCTTTGGCCCATTAAAACTTAAGAACATTTAAAGATTGCAACATTGTTCTAGCCATTTCTATGATGGTGCAATTTTTCTTTTCATCAATACCATTTTTTTGAATAGAATAGAGAATGTTAATTGCCTTTAAATACCATAACTAATTCAAAAATAATTAAACTTTTTACTAAAATATTCACCACCATTATCAATTCTTAATATCTTAATAGAAAAAATAGATGCATTTTTAATAAAAGCTTTAAATTATTTGAATTTAGATAACACATCAAATTTATTTTTAAAGAAATATGACTAGATTATTATAGTGTAATCATAAATAAAGGTAATAGTATAAAAATAACCATAAACATATATATCTTAAATAGGTCCTACAACATCACATTGAATCAATTTTAATTGATGTGAGGAATTTACATAATGATTCTTGTGAAAGGGGTTGCTTACCACGTAAGTAACCTTCACAAGTTTCATGATAAGAGGGGATAGAAGGAATATTAACAAAAATATTATTTTTATAAATATCATGTAAACTTATAAAATTAACATGTCCTAATATTTGATGCCTTAATTGAGATTCATTCCTATTAAGCAATGAATGAAAACATGCAAAAGGAGAGAAAATGTATAAATAATTCTTTTGAACACCTTCAATAATAACAAATATAGAGTTTTTTCTACTGAGCCAATTATCTTTAATAAATGTTAAAATTAAATTATCATTATTAAGTTGTGAACAAGATAACAAGTTATTTTTAAGCTTAAGTACATAGAAAACATTATTTATAACAATATTTATAATCTTAGCTTTTCCCTATTTAGTTGATTTTAAGAAAGAATTATCTCCTAACTAAATATTTTTAGAGATATCTCTAAAATGATATAAATATTAGATAACAAATTCATATGGCATAATGCACCTTTATCTAAAATTCACTTATTTTCATTTGAATCAAATAAAGCGGCATATAAAGTAATAACATTTGAATATTGGATGTTATTATGATTACAGTTTTGATTTTTATGCTTGTTTTGATTATATTTCCTCCCTTTGTCATTTTAAAAATATTTATTTTTAACTCTATCCTTATTTTTATAATAGTTGTCAATTATATGACCTAATTTACCACACAAATTACAATTCCCATTAAATTTAGGTTTATGATTCTTATTACCAAATTTCTTATTTTTAATTGAGCCAAAAGCGTAATTAGGGTTAGATTTATGTATCTTATTGTTACCAAAAATAATATTTAATGTGAGAATTTCCTAAGGGGATTTTTGTTTATAATTTTTTTTTCATAACTTGCTCTTCTTAAAATAGAAAAGTAGATAAGGTGGTAAGATTAGGGATATCTGACTTAGTTTGATATTTACAATAAAAAATTGAAATGAAATTTATAAACTTTTCATGAATATTTAATTGAATGATAACATAAATTAGTTGATCTTAAATGAAATTATAGTTACAACCATATAACTAAGATTTAATGTTCTTAATTTTAGCAAGAAAATTTACAAATTTTTCATCACCTTTCATAGGAGTAGTTAGCAATTTAAGGATTAAAGTAATAATTTTTGAGAGGAAAGTGATATCATGCATGGATTCAATGAGTTTCCAGGAATTACGGGATATCTGACTTAGTTTGATATTTACAATAAAAAATTGAAATGAAATTTATAAACTTTTCATGAATATTTAATTGAATGATAACATAAATTAGTTGATCTTAAATGAAATTATAGTTACAACCATATAACTAAGATTTAATGTTCTTAATTTTAGCAAGAAAATTTACAAATTTTTCATCACCTTTCATAGGATTAGTTAGCAATTTAAGGATTAAAGTAATAATTTTTTAGAGGAAAGTGATATCATGCATGGATTCAATGAGTTTCCAGGAATTACGGGATATCTGACTTAGTTTGATATTTACAATAAAAAATTGAAATGAAATTTATAAACTTTTCATGAATATTTAATTGAATGATAACATAAATTAGTTGATCTTAAATGAAATTATAGTTACAACCATATAACTAAGATTTAATGTTCTTAATTTTAGCAAGAAAATTTACAAATTTTTAATCACCTTTCATAGGAGTAGTTAGCAATTTAAGGATTAAAGTAATAATTTTTAAGAGGAAAGTGATATCATGCATGGATTCAATGAGTTTCCAGGAATTACGGGATATCTGACTTAGTTTGATATTTACAATAAAAAATTGAAATGAAATTTATAAACTTTTCATGAATATTTAATTGAATGATAACATAAATTAGTTGATCTTAAATGAAATTATAGTTACAACCATATAACTAAGATTTAATGTTCTTAATTTTAGCAAGAAAATTTACAAATTTTTTATCACCTTTCATAGGAGTAGTTAGCAATTTAAGGATTAAAGTAATAATTTTTGAGAGGAAAGTGATATCATGCATGGATTCAATGAGTTTCCAGGAATTACGGGATATCTGACTTAGTTTGATATTTACAATAAAAAATTGAAATGAAATTTATAAACTTTTCATGAATATTAAATTGAATGATAACATAAATTAGTTGATCTTAAATGAAATTATAGTTACAACCATATAACTAAGATTTAATGTTCTTAATTTTATCAAGAAAATTTACAAATTTTTCATCACCTTTCATAGGAGTAGTTAGCAATTTAAGGATTAAAGTAATAATTTTTGAGAGGAAAGTGATATCATGCATGGATTCAATGAGTTTCCAGGAATTACTAGTAGACTCTTGATTATCAATGTGGATAAATAATTCATCCTTAATATCTCTATAAGATAATAGAGATAGCTTCTTATGATTTATGTTTAAATGCATTGGTAAGTTCAAGGGTCAAATTTCATCTAGAAGAGGATTTTTCAATCCCAATGATAATATTTTACAACTTTCATGCCATAAATTTTGATTTAACATGAATTTTATATGTATTATAGTTATTTCTATTAAACATTTGGTATTTATCTAATAAAAATGAGGTGAATCCATAGCTTCACTTTAAACATGATAGTAACCAAATGCTTCAAAAATCATTTTTTAGTGTGAAATTTTAACTTTATTTGATAATAAAAACAAATTTAAAGTGTAAATACAAAAAAAAAATCAAATTAATGTTAAACAAGTTAATAAATTTGTAAAAGATTACAATAAAATAAGGTATTGCAAGTTTCACAAAGAATACATTAACGTAATAAAAGTTTACCAAATTAACCTTTTTAATGAGTTTTTTGAACTTTTTTCCAAAATAAAGTGAATCACATATGAAAATATAATTATTTTTATAGTTTAGATGCCAAATAATGAAAAAATTGAAATAGAGTTTCACTAAACTAGGTGTTGAAAGATTTACACTCATAACAACCATATAGACATTATTATTTAAAAAATATTGTAAAATTAACACACACACACACACACACACACACACACACACACATGTAAAAAATCAAAAAGTAAAAAACTTAATATATTTATAATTTTTTGGTACAGTTTTAGTTTTTAAAGTGGGACCCAAGTTGAGAAAAAATAGTATTTTATTAAATCATTTATTTTTTAATTACTTTTTCATAAAATATATGAAATGAAAAATACTTGTAGCATGGATCACAGTGAATATGGTACCATTGGAGAAGGTTTTGAGAGCTACTTCAACCTCAATAATCCACCTCACAACATGAAAATTTTATAGCCCTCTTAGAATCATTGGAAAAGGTAGATTTGATCATTAAATTTTTCATTTTTTATGAAGAAACCAATATTTTTACTTGATCACACAATATAGGGGTGCTTTAGATGCTCAAGTAAAATCCTATGGGTTGAATTAGTGATTCTCAGTATTTAAAAAAATTATAAGAGAACTCAAATATGAATAATATAATATTTTAGAAACAAATGAGTGAGAAACAACCTTAAAATGATTCTTTTAGAATTTCTTGAGATGCACAGGCCATACATGGGCCATACAAATAAATTTACAATAGCAAAAAGTTTCAAATAATGATGTATGGTTATTTCTTATCTTGTATAGATTGAAGATCCAATGAAAATAATGAATATCTATTGCAGATGAGGTTGAATTAGGCCTTCAATTTGATCAAAAACTCTCCTTCCTTATTTTGTACCATACCAGGACAAACTAGGCTTAAGAAAAAAATTATGGAACTTGATATGACTTTTCAATAACATACACATATTCACATCTCTGGTTCCATAATAAATTCCATGAAAGTAATATAAAATGCACAGGAGATCTAGGATTTTTAAAAAATATAAAAATAGAAATGGAGTACATAGATCAATGTTTGACACAAATCTACCATGAAAAAACCTCTAAGAGTTGAAAAACCCTCCAAAATATTATTTATTATTGAGAAACTAATACAAACCCAATACAAATTCCTCTCCATATCACTTCTTATTTATCCTTAAAAAAAGACTTTTTCACCTAAAAATATACTGAGTTTGAATGAATTTAAAATAGGGGTAAGACCCTATTTATAACATTCAAGAAGGGAAGTGACTATTATGAAATAATGGGTCCATCCATCTTGATAAAAAATTTAATTAAATTTGGTAATTATTAAATAAACATAACTTTATTATTTATTTTCATAAGGTTTTTACCTCATGTTAATAAATAATATATTATTATTATTATTATTTTATTATGTTACCCAGAATAAGGGACACTAATCCCACTTATAATTAAATATTATAACAAAATTAATGTTGTGCCCAACATAACCCCCTTACTCGGAGGAGTCGGGGACCCCCCAAAAATTTCTCAACTTGAAGTTACCTTAGAGATTCAATCCCTTTCTAGTTGGCCTCAAACCTTGAGAATCCTTGAACCTAGATTTCACCATGGTCTATCAAACATTTAAAAATGTTTGTAATGATGAGTTAGTCTTTGTTGAATATTCCTTTAGTCTTATGAGTCTGAACACAATCTAGTCCTTAATGTGTTATAAAAGAACATAAGGTTTTCATAATTAAATTATTTTATTTCCCTAACAATAATTTTCACAAATTTGGAGTCTGGACTCATGTTGGTTTTCTTAGAGCATAAATCCATAGGAATCCTACTCAGCATTTGAAAAAGCTTTAGTGGTAGACAAGTGAGATTTTAATCAATTATGTGGCTTTATTTTAACTAAATTTTCATGAAATCTTGCAGGAGATCCCAATGAATGAATAAGAACCAAGTGGAACTTGTTAGATGTGTTAGTTTCCCAAACTTATCTAAGATGTCAAATCCTTGGAGATTCCAACCAAATGAGTAAGTGTCAAGTGGAACATGTCAGATGTGTCAGTCTCTTGGACCTATCAGAGATCTCAGATCCTAAGAGAGCCTAACTAAATGAGGAAGTGCTAAGTGTAAATTATAAAATGTGTTAATCTCCTAAATCTATCAAAGATATTGGATCTCAGGAGAGACTAATTGAATGAGGAAACACCAAGTGGAACCTATCAGATGTATCAGTCTCCTAGACCTATTGGAGATGTCAAATCTTGAGAGAGCATGATTTATGAGACCAAATCACATGATAATTATATAAAAGGCATGGGACACCTTGAGGTATTTATAATGAGGTAAATTTAGATTCAAAATCTAAAGGAAGGATACCATGTATTACCTCACTACTCTAGGTGGCCAATCTATTTCTTGAAATAGTAAGAGTTTGGCACTTAACTGCATTATGGAATCCATTATAAATAGGACCAAATAGTGATAGACATGTGGTATAACCCAAACCAACCTAGGGTGAAATGATGAAAAGGTAATCATGTTAGTACTATTTTACTCACATTAATTAAAATGGAAACTAGTTCTCAATGGAATAGTTTAAAACATCTCATCACAATTTCCAAATCTAAGTAGGAAACATATATTTCAAGTTATTGATTTAATGCCAAATTTGGAAATGAATGGGTAGATTGAGCCACACACTCAAATTTTAAATCATTTTATGTGAGCCACCAAAGGCCATTAATGTAGGAGGTCTTTATGGAGCAATATAAGTCCATGGATTAATCAAACATACTGTTACCACTCTTAATTCCATAAAATCCTTATTTATAGTGTTTATTATCATTTTATATGTTTATCCTCACCCCTAAATCTAGTAATCACCAACCTTATTACTATGGATGCTTCATCATCCAACCCTAAGCCTGAGCGTAAGTACTAAGACACCACTTTCTCACCTAACTTGGTCTAATTTTATAACTATAATAAGGTATTCAAGTTAATTGAATACATGTAGACACCCACCTCAAACAATGATGATGATGATGATGATGATGATGATGATGATGATGACGATGATGATGATGATGATGATGATGATGATGAAAAAAAGTACCTTGATGATCTCATTGTGCTAAGAAATTCAAGATTACATAGCATCATGGCAAAGCTTAAGGTATTCCCTTACACATACCTCTTCGATATCTTTTTACAATCTTCCAAGCACATTTTATAAGATAAGAAGGATCTTTTTTACTCATTAAATTCAACCAACATGCTCATGGACATCTTATGGTTTGATTTAAATAATTACTAAAACCTCACAAAATAAACTAGTAGCTAATATGCTAGCATAGTAGATGCATGGTATAATGCCCATAATATATATGAGGTCCTCAAGGACTAGGCCATCATCCATGAGTGATGGGTTGATAAAGATGACATCAGTGCCTACCATATCCACATCTTCAAGAAGGGGATTGACATTGGGATGATCTTATTAAACCACCTATTTGGATCTAGTGACACCATTCATGTGAACCTCTTAAGGGAAATCTTGATAAACATACTACTCAAAAGGGATGATATCCCAAACCTGGGTAGTGTAATAAATTTCAAACTCATCAAGGTCATATCATAGGTTTACACTATTTATTATATATGATAAGTTAACTAGTGGATGCCATCTATGCCACTATTATGTTCAAACCCTCCAAATTTCCATAATGGACTCCCAATGCCACTATGATGCATGCATTTTTACACAAAGTATATGGCCACCAATACAAAAAACACATTCAAGAGATCCATGAATTATTATATCTAGTGTTTAACATGGACATCAATGATTCAACCATGTCTCAGTTCTTAAATGATATCAAATAGTCCCTCACCCCATCGATGATTACTAGTATTATCAAGATGACACCATCATCTATGTAGCAAGTATCTGTAGGCCCCCCTCCACCTACCCTATTACATCCTAGACTACCTATATGGGTAAGATATATTTATTTAATTAGTGGTAACTATGTTTAGAAACTCCCTCTATCACCAAAATAAGTATTTCCCAACCTTACCCATATCCATATTCCATTATGTGTACAAAAATCTATCTCCATTATAGAATATGGTAGTAGGAATTAATTTTTAATGACCTAGGTAGAATGGATTAAAAACAATGAGACCCTCATGGTGTCATTAGGGCTCATGTGATAAAATAATAATATCACCTCAACATCACCTATATCTATTTGGATCACATTTATTATGAGATTCACCTCAACTCTATTGATTACAAAGAAGTGTTGGATCAACTCAAGGTAAATAAGAAGGTAAAATAGGCACAACAAGAGCCATATAATTATGGCATCCCTATGACTACACCATAAATTTAAAATAATATTATATAAGGGGTCTTGGCTTCCTCTCTTTCATTATTTTTTCCTCCTCTAGTCTCTAATCTATCTCCACCATCTCTGGTGAGTTAGTCTACTCAGCCCCCAACTACATAGGCACCATGATTTGACATTAGTTTTATCCCTGAGGTAAGCCTAAAATATGAATAGTAACATGTGCATATGGGTCAAACCTTGATTTCCCTATCCATACTTGGATCATCTAGTTTTTTTCTCCCTCATTTCCCATTCAAATCCTTCCATCATTTACCCAAGTAGTTCCGGATTTGACCATGTATAACATCTCCACATACTAATTTCCCTCCACTTAGCCCATTCCATCTATATGGATACCTATTTACCCCCTCTAGTCTTAAGGAGATTGTGTTTCATGTCCCCTGCATAATAGATTACTACAATGGGACATGTACCAACTTAAATCCCAGTGGTGACCCAAGGATTGAGTGCACATGTGTGTGTAGTTTAGTTAGTTCTAGCCATCTCAACTGTACCTATGATTACTCTATAAAATCCCATGTTATCTCTTACTACCATCACCACTACATCCACTTATAATACTATATCACAAGCTAATTTAGGTAAAAGACCCAACAGGAATCAAAAGGTAACTCCTTTTCAACCTTTTACTCAATCCCATGTTATTCCCTTAGTCCCTCCTAGGTCTTCCTTTTACATCATCTTGAGTGCCTAAGGATCTAGATTTAAATATCTAATTTCCTCATTCTTATGGAATACTACTCTCCATAGGACCATAAACCCATAGGTTAATTTGACCCAAAGCCAATGGCATGCCCAAATATTACCCTAGGCTTTCATATTCATCCTTCATCCTTCCCCCTTTCACCCCCATCCTTTCTCCTCCATTGTTATCTTCCTTCCTTCCTTCCACTTCATACATTCTTCCTCCTCCCATGCCTCCACCTTTCACCTATATTTTTACCACCCCACCTTCATCATGTTTTACTTTGTGAGTCACCACAGGGTAACAGAGATCTTAGATGATCTTGTAGGGTGTTCCATAGGTCTAATGGGAGTTTGAAAAGGATTCTAAGAATATGAAGAGAATTCCTACGTAGATATTCAATTAATATGGAAAACTAAAGGTGTGGTAGACCAAACATGAACTCTTCTCCATCACCAAAGTGAGGACATTTAATGTAAAGGATAAGGTCACTAAAGATTTGGTCTTTGCACTTTGAGATACTTATGGCATGTCTAAGAAAATCATGGAGGACATGAAAAATCAGGTTAGGGTGCTTAAGGTATATATGAGGAGTAATTTTCATATAGAATTAATTACTCAAGTCAAAGGGGCACTTGCACAACTCTTCATATCTCTCAAATAAGTGGTTAGAACACTTACCATGAGTAAGGAGAACCTCCAACAAGCACATGCATAATTAGAGAGGATCATTTTCTTGGACAAAAAATTTAAAAGTCTCATTGTGGTTATCCATAAGGCCATGTTCCCATAGCTCAAATTCATGACTTTAGCAATCCTAAACCTATATTAAACCTATGTTGGGAGCATGAGATTCCATATTGAATATTGGGTAACCATGGTGTAGATAGTCATATAACATATGAAAGAGGGAAATGAATGGATGCTAACTTACATCTAGGAATCCAACATCATGGTGTTATCCCATCCATATGTCACCTTATTAGATAGAGGAGAATTTGAGGTTCACCTTGCTCATTTTAAATAGGTCATGAGAATAAAGGTGGAAAATTAAAATTAGAGTAAATCCAAGGTGATTATGGATATCCTGACCTAATCCATGATGAGTATCATCTAGGTTTTAAAGGTGAAAACATCCCTTGAGGCCCCACTCTGAGTGCACCAATGATTGTTGGCCCAATCTGAGGTGATATTTCAAGATCTTCTGATGAAATTGACCAAACTAGATAGGGAACTTCACTTGGTGATAGTTGTGCTAGTATTAAAGGAGGCACAACCTAAGAAACTGGGATGTGTTTCTTCTCTATCCCCTTAGAATATCACATGAGTGGGCCTTAGTCATATTTTGCGGAGTGGGGAATCTTTTTTTTGAATCATTATAGTTTTAATAACTTTGGATGGCCATCATGGCCAGTGATGGGAATATCATGTTACTTGGGAGTGAAACCCATACTTATCTATATATATTTAGACTACTTTCTCTATGAAAAGGATAGAATTTGATGTAATAAAAATCTATCAAAATATTAATAGAATCCTTTTATTGTTTTAACCCTATCTTCTACTCATTGAATGTGCTCTATTGTATATAGTTTAGAGTTCATTCTTATGCAAGTAGAATGATTTTATGCTTATTTTATAGATATGAATATGGTATTTATATTGTGCATTTTCTAATCTAATTCCTTGTGTGTTATTTTTAGTTTCTTTACAAACAATCTATGCTTTATGTGTTTTTAGTTATAAAGTATTTCAAAAAATTTGTCTATCATTAATGAAAATATTTTGAGTGTTTGCTTTCTATGAAGGACCTACAAGTATAATATTCATATTGACATACCTTAGAATATTTACCACTAAGTGACTAAATTTTTGTGTAATCACTGAACCAGACACATAGTGTTATAACTATGATTTGGCATGTTTTAGTTCTCAATCATTAGCATTTTATTGATAAGAAATATCTTTTTTCTCCCTTTTCCCTCTTTTTAATGTTTATTATGGAATTGAAACACTCTCTAATATTATATAAATTTTTAAGTTTAGCTTCAAAAATAACCATGAACTAAATTCAATCTGTTATAATAACTTCAAGCATTTATCAAATAGACATTGAGTCTCTAGTGGTAATAGTTCATACTCTCTAAGTAAGTTAGGTTATACTACTCAGTCCTTGGATTGAACTAGAATCAGTTCTAAAATCAAAAAGGGAGTTTTTTTATCCCATTCATTGTCTCCTAATTTTATCTTTGGAACACTCAACCTCATGAGTGCTTTTAGACTAGGATTTTTGGGTGAACAACTATTGGTGCTATGAGGTGATCTTTTAGTGAAATTGTTTATTGATTGATTATTGGTTCCCCTCTTTTAATCTTCCACTTTGTGTTTTTTAAACACACCAACAAAATTTGGTTCTATACGGAGGTATTTTTAAGTAATTATTTATTTACTAATTCTTAATACCCCTCCTTTATGACTTCTCTATAGATTGTGTGTTCCAAACATGCCAGCAAAATATGGCACTATAAAGAGGGTTTTTAAAGGATTATTTATTGATTTGGTCTTGATTTCATTAATTTACACTTTCTCCATTATTTTGTGTTTAAAAAATACCAATAATATCTATCAATAGAATGAGGGCCTCATTATAAATAAATATTAAATCAGTAGTCTACCCTTGAACAATATGAAGCCTATTGTGTGAATCACTAGATCCAAGTTTGGTCATGGTAGACTAATTGTTTTTCCTTATAATTATATAGGATATCCTAATTTTATGTAAATATACCTAGACCAATATTTATTTCCAACAACTCATCCTCTTAGTCTACCCAAAATAGGCCAATCCTAATGGTTACCATCATGGCCTAGTTATCTAGGGAAACTATCATTGTTCCTAGAGTCATTCATGACCTTATATAAAACCCAAAAATATAGCACCCATATTTCAAACTTGTTATGGGATGGATGGCATGTGATTTAATATAAAACTACTCTTAGGTTTATGAATTCCAAACATGAGGATGTAGCTTATAGGTTATTTCCATTCACTTTTATAGATGCAACCTATGAGTAGTTCCTCAATCTCCCTTAAAACTCTATCAAGGGATAAGAATAATTTAGCGATACATTTTTGGATCATTTCATTCAAGTCATCAACCCCAATAGCCTTTACCAATATTTTTAATGTAAAAAGAGGTAACCAAATGAACCCATTATAAATTTCATTGTTAGATTCTAAAAGATTTATAGCCAAGTCATTGTACTTTATCAACCCAATGTTCATATAGCATCATTGCTATATGAATATATTGGCTATTTATAGGTAGTTTAAATTATTCTTGATGACTATAGAGTTATGTAAGGAGGAAATTTTTTAAGAACTATTTGGACCCTTATATGGCCATGTTTATGAGATAGGATCCCCTGATAGTAGATCTAAATCGAGCTTATAATGAAGCCATTAAAGTGGGTAGATAAATTAGCCCTTAAGGCCAAATTATGGTTACCATCCCAAAGTCATCACCCAATATGTCATTATTGATATTTATTCCTAACATAAACCAAAATGTCTTGATGCTCTATCATATACTAGTGATAAACCAACTTCTGCTAAGGCACAGTACACCAAATAAATAATTGAATTTTCTTACCCCAAAAATAATGAAGTAATGCCTCAATCCCACAATCAGGTATTAATCCCCACTATGAACAATGTTCAAAGAATACCTATGGAGTCTACCAAGAATTAATTATATTCTATCCAACATATGGTGTAGAGGCTAAAAAATGACTTCTTAGGTCTGTAAAGACAAATGGGAAACACCAATGATAAGAGATATAATAGGAAATTTACCTACCAAAGGTAAAATAGATCTGAAAATATACCTAATAATTATCTAGAACCATCATCCAACAATATACCTAAGATCAACATCTTTGAAACATCCCTCCTAAACTACTATTGGGTGTATAATATGGCCCAACATGGGGAACATGATTTTATAAAATTATGTAGTTCCTTGGATATCTTCAAAGGAGAGATGGAGGAATACAAGGTTTTCATGAACCACTCATAAGCCTCAAATTCTACTAGACCCTCAAGCATAACAATGGCATTATAGACCATGGAGTTCCCCAAATAGGAAGGTAATGAACCAGATGAGAGCATTGGTGAGGTTCATGCATTGAAAAAATTATAATGGAGTAATTATACCCTTAGTAATTGGTCATAGCAAAAACCCCTCACTGACTCTACTCCTTTTAATAATGGTGCCACCCCTCTTGATCCCAAAACTAGGAATGACCAACCACCTCTAAAACTTAATAAGTCAAAGTCTCCTATAGAGACCCAACCAGTCTAGAATAAGGTAGGGAATAAAATAGTAAAAGACATGAATAAAACAAAATCCAATATAAGGCTTCTTGATCTCACCTAAATAATTGAATAATGAGACCTGCTGCTGAAGTCACTTATAGATTATTTGACCCAAATAAAAAACTGCCCACACCAATGTGGTCATCCATAAGAACAAAATTGAAATTCCTTCCTTCCTTATGACTATCAAAATATTTGGGAAGAACCTAAATAATTACTTAGTTGATTTATGAGATTCATCTAATGTGATTCCCATGGTTATTTTGTGAGAAGCTAGGGTTAGTCCTTATCAAATTAGAGGTGAAGGTAGTTGGTGATATTTTAAATGTCCATATGTAGCTAGATTATGACACTAGGATTTAACTACCAATAAGCATATAAATGATATAAATTATTGAAGCCTACATAATTATTCTTAGTAGGGATGTGTCAAAAAACATAAATGGGTACATGCATAATAAATTTTCTCATATGTGTCTGTGCTGAAGAGGTGTGGTCAATCAAATCAGAGTAGATAGATAAATTGGGATGACACACATTATTATAGAATATAATGAAATGAATGAAAAGGTAAACTCAATATTTTTAGACCTAGGAATATACACCTTATCTATAGAACCAACTAAAGATAAAACTAGAAATGATCTTGATATATGAGGTTCATGGTCTCTATTCTTTGATGAGGCCCATTCTAAATAAAGTTATAGGGTATGAATCCTTTTGATTTGCCCATAGGAAAAATTATACCTATCCACCTATAGACTCTAGTTCCTCTACACTAATAACCTAATAGAGTATAAATCCTTGATCCTTAGTCTATAATTAGCCTCAAAACATAAACACAAATAACTAATGGTATTTTGATAGTTTGATTTGGTCATAAACTAAGTCATGATTAAGTTATAGTGTAAACATTCCTATCTAAGGAAGTATAAACATAAGGCATGGGACTTAATATAAATGTTTAGTACCTTTAATGTTATTCCCATTCTATGAGAGGATAATCAAGTGGTTGATTCATTGTCAACCTCTATCATGAATCTATCACCTCTAGATGGCACGAGATTTCATGAATTCTCTATCGATTTAATCCCTTACCCCTTTATCCTAAATAATGTTAAAAAATTATAAGTATTCAAAGATGACTAGTATATCCTAGAATTCCGTAATAACATGAGGGTGTTTGAATCCTAAATAATTGATGGTCATGAAAGAGATGATCCTGGAGATACAAATTATGATTGGTATGACATCATGAACCTTAGGGAAAGTTGAGTCCTAAAATTCATGATCTACTTGGATCAAGTGTTTGACCTTGATAAGTCTAAACACCCAACCAAGAAGCTAAGGTACTAGGACACAAATTTCAAGACTATTGATCTTGGGTCGCTTAACCATCCCCAAACCATTAACATTGGCCCTGATTTTACATTAGAAGAGATTCAACAACTTAGAGGGTTGTTGTTGAGATATAGAGATGTAATTACCTAATCCTATAGATATATTAAGATATTCAACATGAGTGTAATAACCCATATTATACCCCTCAAACCAAATAATAAACCTTTTATATAAAATAGCAGGTAAGTGAGACCAATTATATAAATGCTTATATATAAAGAGGTTCTTAAACTCATGTCGACAAGAATTATTTTTCTAGTTTGTCACTCCATTTGGGTAGCCAATTTGGTAGTCATTTGTAATAAAAATGGAGAGATTCAACTATGTGGACTTTCAAAATCTGATCTGAGAATCTAAAAAATATAATTACCCATTAGTATCCTTCAATGAAGTGATTTAAATGGTGAATGGATACAAAATGATGTCATTTTTATATGGATTCTTGGGATATAACCAAGTCCTCATCAACTAAAAAAATCAAACCAAGAGTGTATTCACAATGAAGTGGGGCACTTTTGCCTAGAAATGAATGCCATCTAGATTTATTAATATAGAATCTACTTTTTAGAAGGCCATGTATTTTACCTTTGAATTTTTGATATCAAATTGCATTTTTATCTATACAATGAGTTGACTGTATTCTCAAAATATAGGTTGGATCACATGCATCACCTATAGAGGATATTTAATAAATGCAGAAGGTATGGTATCTATTTAAACCCAAACAATAGGGTGTTTGGTGTTATTAAAGTTATGATTCTCAGTCACATTATCATAAATGAAGGTATGTCTATTGACCCTGAATGTTTTTATGTTATTTATAATATACATTTCCCAATTAGTAAAAAAAAACTAACATATTTCTTTGGGAAAATTAATTTTGTACACAAATTTATTTCTAGATTCACTAAGATTAGTAAACCTATAAATTCCATGCTAAAATAGGAAGATAAATTATAATGGAACACTTAATCCAACAATTCCTTCCAAGACATCAAAGAGGCCATCATGTAGGTGTCAGTTTAGATAAGTCTAGACTACACCAAGGACTTATACCTCCATTATTTTACTTTTGATCATATCATTATCACAATACTCATTTAAAATTAGAACGAAAAATTACATTGATTTGATTTTATGAACATAAACATTAAATATGCATAGATAAATTATTTTACCATTGACAAACATGCCTATGCCCTAGTCAAGGTGGTGAAGAAATTCAAGAATTACATTCTTAGGAATAAGGCACACACAATTGTCTATGACCTATTTTTGAATCTTGTTCTTAGGAATAATGATTTAGGATAATGAAGAGGCTTATCTATGGCCAAGTTACAATAGTATGATCTAGATAATAGACCTGCTAATCGTGTTTGAGGCTAGGGTCTCATTTAGATAATCAATGAGATTTATCTATGGATTACATTACATCACATGGAAAAAGAAAAATTACTCCATTAAGATTAGTATGATATGATCACCCACTACCCTATCTATGGAAGTCCACCCCCCAAACTAAACCAAACCAAAAAAAGGGCCTTAGAATGAAATCATCTCATTACATTCTCATGAAAGGTGTCATTTACAGGGGGAATTATGAAGCCATCTATCTTAGGTGCCTATCTAAGGAAGAATATATGGATGTGATGACTAGTTTTAATGAGAATTAAATTAGTGTATATCCCTCTATAAATGTAATAACACACAAAATCTTATGAATAGGCTATTATTGGGCCGTTATCCTTACATATTTACACACCCATGTATGATGATATCACCAATACCAAGACTTTTCCAAATAAGAGGTTCATATTATAATTTTTTTGAAACTTTTTATTAAATTAAAACCATTCACATAGTGGGGAATTGACTTCATAAGAGTTATCAATCCAAACTCCTCAATCATCCATAGATTTATTCTCACAGCCATAGACTATGTTATAAGGTGGATCAATGAAACAACCACCAAGAATATTACTACCAAGGAGGTGATCAAATTTATAAAAGAAAACATAATTAACCCATTTGACACACTAGTCTAACTTATCTGTGACAATTGACCTTCATTTCAATTTGTACAGTTTATTGAGTTGGCATATGAACATGGAACCATATTGATAATGTCATCTAACTACTACTCACATTGAGATTCTTGTCTAACTAATACCTAAAAGTAAATGGTTTGGTAGAGTCTAAAAAATGTAAATTGATTTATTTCATCAGTAAATATATTTAAAATAATCCCTAGGAATGGCACTCATTTCTAAAATATGCCCTTTGGTCTGATCACATGCAATAAAATTAGGTCATCAAAAGTTTGTTGTTCCTAATGGTGTATGGGTTAGATCTTGTCTTCCCAACTACCCTCAGAATGACTACTTATAATTTTATGAAAGAGTAGATGGAAAGTAGTGAAAAGGTAGACTTGAGACTACTAGATAATTTCCAAATATAAGATTTTTGAGAAGAGGCCCTAAAAATTTTCAGCAAGCACCAAGGTAAAGTTAAACAAATGTTTGATAAGAGAACTAAAGTGATGTCCTTAAAGATTTGTAACTTAGTAATGCTATGGGATAAATATAATGAAAACAAGGTCCAACACTTCAAGTTTTACCCATTTTGGATTGGCCCATATCAGATCTAAGAATTACTTGGATAAAACATGTTTCACCTCAATGACCTCAAATGGAATGGCATTTCCTTACCTATGAATGAATAGTTAATATAGTACTGCTTCTCATCTATCCATTCTAATACAATCTTATAATAACATCATCAAGGGTGATAATGTTTATATTATATTAAATTTGGGTTAGTTTGCTTTATTTGTGTGTTTGATTTCATTGTATGTTTTTATTCTTTATTTTGTGTGTCCTTATACCCTATGATTTTTCTATCAACCTTGCCATAGTTTTGCTCTAAAGTCTTCCTCTTGGGAGGGTGACCCTTACCTTGATGGTTTGTAAAGAGTAATTGAGTTCAAATAAAGCAATGACTACTCTAAAAGATGAATAAATAGTGAAAACCCATTCTAGAATTGGAGAATAGAAGGTAAACCTCCAATATTAAACACAATGATAAACAAGGTGACTCTCTAAGAAGCATTGAGATAATTAAAATCCATTGATTCAACACTAAAAAAATGAATTAATAAAATCCATACTCTATCCAAGGCCATCACAATCACTTCAAAATAAAATAATAAGGATTTTATGAATAGTTAATAAGAAAATTGTTGCCTAAATATTGGAATCATATTGAGAATACCATCAACCTCAGTTACACTAGTCTCCAACCCTAAATTATCAAACATTAAATATAAAATAAAATAAAATAAGGGTTGAATTTTAATACACACACACATGCGCGTGCGCACACACACACACACACACACACACACACACACACACACACACACACACACACACACACACACACACACACACACACACAAACACACACACACACACACACACACACACACACACACACACATACACACACACACACACACACACACACACACATTAAGTTTCTTCCTTAGAAAGGGTGATTTTGGTAACGTCCATTGTAGGATTTATGACCAAGATAGAAATGGATCAAGGCCAAAAGTGGGATGAAAAATATATATTTCATGGATATAAATGCCTATCTAGTAATAGAGTAATGTTTGATCCCTTCCCCCTTATTCAAAATTATATGAAATTCATTCCCATTCATAAGTCCTTCAATATCACAAGCATACCCAAGCTTACTAAATTAGCTTATCAAATGAAAAGGAATCCAAAACTAGTGAGCATAGTGGCCTCAAAAGGATTAATATCACATTATGTTACTATTTGAAATAGACTTGAGCATTTTTCATACTCAAATGATATCAGATAGAGTTTGGCTTTCCTATCACTATGTTCAATATTGGATGATTGCAATCTAGATTCTAAATGTTATGGGAATGTTTTCTCTATAAATTCATAATATGTTATGGGAAACACAAATACCATCTTTAGAAAAGTACAAGACCCATCTAAAATTTCTCAACTCAAATCTCTCTTAGAGTTTCAATACCTTTCCAGTCAGCATCAAACATAAATAATCCTTAAACCTATATTTTTTCTTGGTTTATTGAACATTTAATAATGTTCATGATGACAAGTTATTTTTTAAAAAATATCCCTATAGTCTTCTAAGACTAAACATAATCTAATATTTGATGCATTCTAAACAAACAAAGGGTTTTCATGCTTTAAATATTTTATTATGCTAACTATGTTTTTCAAAGATTTGGACTCATGTTGGTTTTCTTAGAGTATCAATCCCCTGGAGTCCCACTCAATGTTTCATAAATTTTCAATAATGGACAGGTGATATTTTAATTGATTATGTGTCTTTATTTTAACTTATCCTCTTTTCATGAAATATATCATGAGACTCTAAAAAATGAGGAGGTGCCAAGTAGAACCTATTAGATGTGTAACTCTCCTAGACCTATTAGAGATGCTAGATCTCCCAAACTAATTATGGAAATGCCAATTTAAAATTTTCATATGTATTATACTCCTAAACCTATAAGAGATGTCAGATCCTAAGATATTTTTATATAATGAGGAAGTTCCAAGTGAAACTACTCATATGTGTCAATCTCTTATACCTATCAGAGATTTTAGATCTTTGAAGATCCCAACTAAATAAGAGAGGTGCTAAGTGTGAGATTTTAGATTTGTTAGTCTCCTATATATGTAAGAGATGTTAGATCATAAGAGAGCTAAAAATAATGAGGAAGTAGCAAGTGTAACCTATGAGATGTGTTAGTATATTATACCTAATAGAGATGTTAGATCATATGAGATCCCAACTTATCAGACCATGCCATGTGTCACTTCCATAAAAATTGATAAAAAAGTCCTAGGACACCTTGAGATAATTATAATTAGGTAAATTCATATCCATAGTCTAATCAATGGATGTAACATGTAACCTCACTACTCTAGGTGCCCAATCTAACTCACAAAATAGTAAGAGTGTGGCACCTAGCCACACTTAGATGGAATTTGTTACAAATATGACTAACTAGTGATAGACACATGGTGTAACCTAGAGTAACCCTTAGTAAAACATGGATAAAGTATTTAGTGCTTACCATTATCCTCACATTAATTAAATGGGAAACTTATACATGATTAGATAATTTAACACATCTCATCACACCTACCAATAAAAGTGGGGAGAGTATATTTTAAATTCTTGAGTTAATGCAAAATTAAGAAATGAATGAGTGGATCGAGCCACCAACTCAAATTTGAGCTCATGTTGGGTGAACCACAAAAATAAATTAATGCATGAGATCTATATAGATCCATATAAGTCCTTGAATTAGTTAGATATATTATTACCACCCTTAATTATTTAAAATTCTTATTTGTATTACTTCCTCAAATTTTTGGTGTCTTTCCTCACATCTAAAACCAATAATCCCCAACCTTCTCACCATGGTTTCTTCATTCTTCAACCCTAAACCTGAGCCTAAGTACTGGGACACCACCTTCTTGCCTAACTTTATGTCATTGAACCAATATAATAAGGTCTTCAAAGAAATTAAATATGTGGATACAGTCACCTTGGAAAATGATGATGATGATGATGAAATAGAGTACCTCGATGATCTCACTATGATAGGTAAGTTAGTACTATACATGGATGTAGCTAGGCCTAAGGTATTACTTTGTGTGTACCTCTTTAAAAACTTGTTTCAGACTTCTAAGAATGCTCTCTAGGATGGGTAAGATCTAGTTTACTTAGTTAATTTATCCAACCTAGCTGTAGACATATTAGGGGTTTATTTTATATAATACTACAACCTCTTAGAGTAAACCAATAGTTATGATGCTAGCATAGTGTATGTATGGGCCAATGCCCATAATATATATGAGGTCATCAAGGACTAGGCTATTGACTAGGAGTGATGTAGTGATAAAGAGGACATCAATTCCTACCCTATCCACATTTTAGGAAGGGTTTTATGTTGGGATGATCCTACTAAACTACATATTTAGAGCAAATGAAACCATGTAGGTGAACCTCTTATGGGTGCCCTTATTGAACATAATACTCAAAGAGAAGGAAATATTATAATTGGGGAGTATATTCAATTTAAACCTTGGCATGGCCCTATAAGAGGCTTAGACTATGGGGAATTTTTGTATGAAGAGTTGCTTGGTGGATGTCATATGTGCCAGTATTATGTATAAACCTTCTACATTTCCACCATGGACACTAGGAGGCAGTATTATTTATGTATTTTATATATATATATATATATATATATATATATATATATATATATATATATATATATATGGCCACCACTATATAAATCACATTTAGGAGATATGTGATATATTATATGCATTGGTATACGTCACCACCAATGAGGCAACCATGCCTTGGATATCAAATAAGACTAGACATTCCCTCACCCTTATGGGTTGTTACTAGTATTACTATGAAGATGCCATCATTTGAGTATCAAGCATCAGTAGGGCCCCCCTCTACCTACCATATCAAGTCATTAACTAGATGATTTGGGAAGAGATATATATCTAATTGGTTAATAGTGTGTTTGGACACTCTATTAGTTTATTATATAAGGTTTTCATATCCTTCCCCGTCATCATCAACCAACATGTGTACCAAAATCTACATCATTATAGAATATGGTATCAGGAATTACACCCTTGATAGAGTACAACATAGAGAATGGGACCCTCTTGTTGTCATTAAGGATTTTGTGATGAAATACCAATCTCACATCAACATCACCTAAATCCATGTGCCTCACTTTGATTATGAGATTTACCTCAATCCTCTTGATGACAAGAAGGGTTTATCTTTAATTGAGTTGAATAAGAAGGTAAATTAGGTATAACTCAGTTCATTCACTTAGGTAATCCTTATGAATACACTAAGAATTTAAAATAAGTTTATCCAAGATGTCCTAAATCCCTCTCCTACACAAGTTTCACCTCCCCTAGTCTCTACTCTAGCCCCACCCCTCTAATGAATTAGGATATTCAGTCCCTAACTTTATAGGAAATATAATTTGAAATGATTAATATCCCTAAGACAAGCCCTAATCATTACCACAATACGTGCTTACATATACTCCTTACCCTGCTACATCCATCCTTTAACATCTTAGTGGGGCATCCCCTAGTTTTCCTATCCCTACTAAACTAACCTAGGTTTTTCCTCCCTTATTTCCTATTCTTCCATTTTCATAATTCCTCCATGTAACTCTATCTTCAACCATGTATAACATCCCTACATCTCAATTTCCATCCACTCATACCATTCCATCCATAAGAATCCCTATGTCACCCCTATAGTCATCAATTACCTTTATTTCCTAACCTTGGCACCTCTGATATTTGATACACATTAAACTAATACTATGGGACTTATGCCAACTCATATCCTAATGGTGACCTTAATAACAAGTGTACCCATATACATAGTTAAATTGTTTCTTAGACTCCCTATCAGCTCACATCACCATCACCACTAGAGCCCCTTTAACTACTAAAACATAAGATAATCTAATAAAAAATTGGCTAAGAAGAAGAAAAAGGTAAATACCTCTTGGAATTATACCTATTCCCTTATTACTCACTCATTTCATCCCAAGTCTTCATTTTCCATTATCTCTAGTGCATAAGGATTTGGTGTTAACCAACCAATTTCCTCATTCCTATTGAATACCCCTTTCCCTGGTGCCATAAACCCATAATTCAGTTTGATCCAAATCTAATGGCATGCCTAGATATTCATGTGGGATTACCCATTCATCTTCCCCATTTCACTCCATACCTACTCCTTCAATGTTTCTCTTCCTCCCTTCCATTTTATTCATGCATTCCTCCTCCTACCATGCCTCAACCTTCCACCTCTATCTCTACCACCCCACCTTCATCATCTTCTATATTGGGAGTTGCCAAAGGACCACAGGAACCCAAGATAATTTTGTAGCATGATTTCGAGTTCCAGTGGGAGTTTTATAAGGAGTTCACTAATATTATGGGGATTCTTACATATATATCCACTCAATAAGGATACCTATTAGTGTTTTAGACCAAACACAACCTCTTGTTCCTCACCAAAGTGATGAAATCCAATAGATAAGATAAGGTGGCTAAAGATTCAGTATTTGTGCTTTGAGTACTCATACATGTCCAATAAAATCATGGAGGACATGAAGGATAAAGTTTGGGTGATTGAAACACATGTGAAAATTAATTTTCCTACAAAATTAATTAGATGATTTAAAGAGGGCCTCATGTAACTCTTCACAACACTCAAATAAGTAGTTAGAATAATAACCATGAATAAGTAACACCTTTACCAAGCACAATCCTAATTATGAATGATTTATCACATGGAAAAAATGAAAAATGATCATTTTGGTTATCCATAAGTACATGTTCCTATAGCTCAAATTCATGAATCTCATAAACTTGAACTTGTATCAAACCTAAGGTGAGACCATGAAAGCCTCAATTAAAGGGTATTTAGTCATGGCACAGAAAATCATATAAATTTTGGAATAGGGTAAGGAATGGATGATGACTTAAATTATTTTAACGTCATATTGATATTCTATCCAAATGGCACCTTGATAGATGAGGAAAAGTTGAGGTTCACTTAGCTCATTTCAACTAGGCCATGATAATAAAGGTGGAAACAACCAATAAGATTGATCCAAGGTAATTATGGATCTCTCAACCCAATACATGGTGAGTATCATCTAGGTGTTAGAGGTTAAATTATTCCTTGAGGCCCTAATCTATGTGCACCAATTATTGTTATCCCAATTTGAGGTGATGTTTCTTAATCCTCCCATTAACTTGGAAAAATTAGATAGGGAGTTATACTTGGTGGAAACTGCATTGGAAGCCAAGGTATCATAACCTAAGTAGTTGGTATATGGTTCTTATCCATCCAATTATATATCATTTGAGTGGGTTTGAGGTATATTTTAGGGAGTGGGTAATATTCTATTTTCTAAATCTTTGTAGGTGTAACAACTTTGGGTAGCCATCATGGCTAAGGATGGGAATCACATTCTACTTGGGGGTGAGCCCATCCTTATCTATATACTGTAGACTATATTTTATTTAAAAATGTCAACATTTTCATGTAATGAAACTCTATCAAAATTGTAATGAATTCTTTTATTTATTTTGACCATGTCTTCTACTCATTGAATGTGGTCCATTATTTCTAGTTT
>JARHVA010011395.1:0-62616 GCA_037957365.1 Torreya grandis | reverse complement strand
TAGTTTTAATTTTGGAAACTAGTAAACTCATAATATCCCTTCTTCATAAGTGATTTCAAGAATAAGATAAATGGAAAATGAATTTTATTTATAATTCTTAAGTTTTTGTGTTATTGATCCTTTGATATAATGGTATTTATTTATGAAATGAATGTCCTTCTTCCCTTTACTAAAAGGAAATTATTCACTTGAGTTTTTATAGTTTACATGTTGAGAATTTTAATCTCTCTTTCTCATTTATTTGTATTAAAAGAAGCTTATTTTATGCAATTTTACTTGTAACAAAAATATTTCACTCTTCCTTCCACTCTCTCTTTTTTGAGACATGATTTAATATATAAATTGAAAATTTTTCTCGTAATTTATGTTCATTTCTTAATTTTAGAAGAATATAAGAAACTAATAATAAGGGTGTAGTAGAAATACCTAGTTGGTGATGTATGCATAATCCAGAAAAATGTCAAGAACTCCTCTTTAGCTTAGAAGGAATAACCTAAAGATAAGAAAACACTAATAAAAGGGTTGTTACGAAGATAGTTGGGTGGAATGACTAACATGAGCTAGATCTAAGAAGCATGAGCTTACTAGGAGGTTGTTAATCCACTCTTAATAATAATAAAGTTAAAAGAGATAAATGTAAGGTAATTGCATAAAGAAAATGAAATGCAATATAAAAAGAAAGTAGAATGTTTGTTAAGTAAAATGAATAAATATAGTAAAATTAGGTAAATACTTATGTTAAAGGAGGTGAATTCAAGTTCAAAATATTAGAAAAGGGTCTATGAATAGGTAGGATCATAGAAAGTTAGGTTTGATTGGGGTTAAGAGGTGGAAAATAACTTATTATTTTCTACCATAGTGACTATCAGTAGTTGGGTGAACTTTCAGTGGTTCAAATGATCATCGATGGTTGGGTAATCATCAATGGTTAGAGTGACCATTATTAGTTGTAATAACCATCAATAATTTCTTATGGATTTCTAAAGATACTCAAAAATGAGGTTTATAGTGAATGAATGGTCTGATAATGGTTTTGTTAAGTATTTGGAAGTTGGGAAATAAGGTATAGATAGGTCTGATCAGGTCAAGGGGGTTAGAAATCCAATGAAACAAAGAACAAGTAAAATATACATATAGCTTTCTAGATTTTTGATGGTTAAAGGTTGGGGAAATTTTGCCAAAATAATAGTACTTTGGCCTTAAAAGCAAATTTAGTAGAGGTTTAAGTCTCTTTTATTATTATTGAGTTGATAAAATAGGATGAGATGCTAGAAAACTTGAATACCTATATGCATGAAGATTTGATAGCTTGAACATGGATCCATTTCACCTCCTACTCACCTTATTTTATAGGAAAAGAGAGATGGAAGATAAAAGGTTCCTTAGTAGGTTGGTGTGTTGATTTCAATTCTTAGGATTTTTTTAGCACTACATAAGGAAAACATATTAAATTATGCCTTGTTATCTCACACATAGTTGGTGATGTGTTATGAAGGTGAGGACCTAACTATCAATGGTCAGGCTAGCCATCGATGGTTAAGCTAACCATAAATGGTCAAGTATCCAAATGAAAATGGGTCAAGGTGGGTTGAAAATGTTTGGTTAAAGGTTAAGTTAGTAGATTGATGAATTTAGTTAACTAGGTGGTCAACTAGATTTAGGGTCTGATAGGGCCAAGAAGGGTCTTAAGGTATTTTGACATCTAGTATGGTTTTCTAGTGTCTAAATTTTTCCATTTTTTTGTTAAGAATCTTTGAATTAACAAATTGAAAAAACAAAAATGAATTTCTTGGTCAAAGGTATATTTGCCTTAAGTATAGGAGGAGGTGTTCTCCCTCAAATTTTGAGTTAATGAGGTGAAACCAAAATCAAGTTGGGGTTTGATAAGTGGTATATGTTGAGTCACAAGGTTGGTGACAAAAAGTTAGGGTTGGTAATTTAAGATGCAAACATGTGCATAAAATATGACTAAGTGTGATAATCAAGATCATGCAAAGACTAAGATTTCTAATGTTGATAAAAATAAGGTTGGTTCTAGAAGGACAAGTGATAAGGTAATCGGTCTATTGTGGTGATGATAACTTATCAGGTTAATCTATAAGTCTTATAGATAGGGTTAGTGTTTTTATAGGTATATAAGGTAGGAAGTGTTCCCTTAAAAAACAAAAATGGTTTGGTCATGCATGAAATGGTGTAAATTCAAATGTTCAACATGACAAGGTTAGTTGGTATGGTAAAAAAGACCAATACAGGGTCATCACAAAATATGCAAGTGTTTAGGTCAAAAATGGCCAACATCAAGGTGGATATCATCTAATGGTTGGTAAAAGGAGGGTAACTCCAAAAGTTCAAGTTTTTTTTTGGGGAGATTATGTCATCTCCAAAAATTTACACTTAGGTATAGGTGCTTACAAAAATTAAAAATGATACCCTGACTATCAATGGTCGGCATTGGCAAGGTAGACCACCCATGGTCACCTTGACCATCGATGGTCAGGGTGAAACCCTAAAAGCATGGAATATAAAAAATGAAAATGAAATTTCATTTTCACTTTTGAAATTTTGACTTTAGTACATTTTGGTGATTTATTGTTTGGTATTTAGTTATGAGAGTTAACTAAGAATTTTGGTGAGGTGTCAATTGTTGATTGGTTGAGTATGTGTTTGAGGAGATCAGTTAGTAATAGATATGTAGGGTGGATGAGGATGTGGCTGAAGAGTAGAACACAAGCTCTGACCTTGACAATAATCAAGGAATGAGGTAGGGGTGTTTTAAAATTTTTAGTTGATTTGGTTGTTAAATTTTAAATTTGGGTAATTTAAGATTGTTTTGGTAGGGTTTTGGGAGGTCTAACCTAGGTTTAGGTTCTAGGTGAAACTGGGAAATTTAGTCGGTGAAATTGAAATTTGAAGGAGATTTTAGGTTAGGGATAGGTTATAGGGTAGTTTAAGGTAGTTTAGTTATTGAATGTGGTTTGTTTTTTTGAGTTTGAGGAGGTAGGTCAAGGGTTTTACCATTATTAGTCACACACAGTGATCATTAATGGTTTGACCTAACCATCAATGATCAAAATTGACCATCAATGGATGACCATCAAAGGATAAAACCTACCTAACCATCGGTGGTCATTGTGATTGTCAACAATTAAGCATTAGGGGAAGGTAAGTTTTAATATAAAGATAAAAAAGTGTTTTAGAATGTTGTAAAGGGGTATGGGTTAATTAAATGGATAAGGTAAGTTCAAGTAGGGTAAGTGAAAGTAGTGATAGGTTGATATGGTTTTTGGATAGATTTAGGTATTGGTATGATAGGGTTACGGAAAGTTTTGAATTATTTGTGGGATAGGGCAAATGTTTTTGAGGGAAGTGTTAGGGATTAATGTGATAGGTTAGGTTAGATTTTGAATTATTTATGGGTGGGATTAGTCACTTTTAAATTATAATGGTAATTTTTTTAAGATAATGGTTAGAAATAGGTTGATGTATGTAGACTAAGTAATGGAAATGGAAAACTAAGCATGCATGCTAACTTGGTTTATTTTGTAGGCATGAGACTAGATCCGAATCAGGGATTAGGTTCTGAGGATCTTTATAGAGATCTATGGAGGGATGATTGGTGATGATTATACACACATGAAAGAGGTTAAGCTCAAAGCCATGAGACATTATTAGTGGCTATTTCAATATACAATTATGATCATGGTCCTCATTGAGATATGGGATCTAGCCACGAACACCTTCCTACTATCGATAGGAGAGATTACCATCCTATTGGAGGATGTTCATAGGATTACACAACTACTTATTCAAGTGGAGCCCATTTACCATATTGAGAGTGAGGAAAGGGATGAGAATATGGAGCTCTTGTATGGTGAGGATCAGGATCTTACTAGGTAAAATTTAGGTGGTTTTTATTATGGGTCTTTATACTAGAGGATATTAGATGAGAGGTGCTTGATTAAAATGATGGTGATGGTAGTATCCTATTTCATGTTTCCTTATTCAAGTAGCATAAAATTTCCATATCTATTACTAGGAGTGATGGTAGAGATGTTGCTAGGTAGGATGGTGTTTAGATGGACATTAGTTTTGTTAGTTTAGATATATAAGGAGATATTAGGGTTTCAAGCTCATAGATGATATGGGATCAGTGTTGGGTTTGACTACATTTCTAGACATAAATACATAATTAGGTTCTGAGACCTTTGGGGCTACCATGGGATGGTTACACTTAAGCATAATACAAAGTGGGTTTCCTATGATGGAAGGGAGATTATGATTTGACAAGATTTGGTGGAGGTGCTAGAGACATTGAATGGTTTCAAGATGAATTAGAAGGTTTAGTTGTGTGTGTTTTGATCTAAAGGCCATATGTGGTCTAGCTTAGGTGGGCCCTCTACAACTATCACACTCTACATTTGTAGAGATGGAGGTGGGTTTATGGGATGCAAGATGGTGAGACTGAGTTCATCCCATTTCATAGAGTTCAGAGGAAGTATGGCCTTATTTAGAGGATTTTGTCTCTTTTCTAGGATGAAAATTTTCTACTTTCAAAGTCACAGTCATAGGATGTAGTGCTAGATCAAGAGGAGCTACCAACTAGAGCAATGATAGATGATGCTAGTATTAATTAGGGCTATTTAACATGGTACTAAGCCATTTATGTAGTGTCTAATGTTGGATGGGATGATGGGGGCTAAAAAGCCATGGATGTGGATCTAGATGGGTTATAAGTGTAGGGTGGTGTTTAATATGGATAGGTAGTGGAAACATTTGCATCCACACAGGCTCATATTATAGGTTTACAAGGATAAGTGGCCACATTACAAGGTTAGGTTTCCATTTTACAAGGTCAAGTTTCCACTATTGTGGTGGAAAGAGACCAGGAAAGGACCTCCCTAGGTTTGGTGACTTAGTAGAGGGATACACTAAGGCAAATGGTAGGAGTATTGGTAGAAATGATAGGAGGGTGACTAGGTATGATTGTTATGACATGATACTTGGCCATGGTTGAGGAGCTGAGATATTATGAGGACATAGTGTTAGCATAATATATAGAGTAGTTGAGTTAGGGAGAGTATAGATCCAGTTTAGTAGGTGGACTAGTTGTGGTGACTCCAAGGTAGTGGGCCTCTATAGTGAGTGGACATATATGAATCCTAGGAGGACTAACAATAGTTATTTACATAGGTGTAGATTAGAAGGGGTTAGTGGCTCCCTAGTGATATGATATGTGATATGTTATGTAGGTATAAGTGTATATTATTTTGATATTGGCCTACATGTCGATGATGTGATATATACATGAGAGAGAGATTTATACATTTTATATGTATTACTTACTTGATGGACATGATGTATATGATGATGTTTATGATTATCATGATATATATATATATATATATATATATATATATATATATATATATATATATATATATATATATATATATATATATATATATATATATATGATGTATGTTCATGGTTCATGGTTTACATGTTTTGATGTTTTATGCTTTATGCTTATGAGATGTGTACTTAGTATCTTTAGGCATGTGATGATTCATAGATGATGTTTTTGTTTTGTTCATGGATATTGATGTGGTTTACAATATGATTTTTATATGATGTTTGATGTTTTGATCATAGATAGATATATGATGTGGTTCATGATTGATGTTTGTTGTTCATGATTATGGAGATGTAATGTGATTATGATTAAGGATGTAATGAAAATACAAAAAGTAAGTTATATAACAAAATAAATGTAGGAAAAATAAATGAGAATCATGAGATGTATGCCTACATGAACCAATGATAAGAGGGCAAGGAAAAATCATGATGAATTTTCATTGGTAAGGACCTAAGAAAACTAAAGTTAGATTGGCTTAAGAAGCATAAGCCTTTTGAATGCTTTGCATTATCATGCTTTGGTTGGTAAAATTGTGTCTTCATCACATTATTTCAAGTAAGTCACAATCCATTGATTTATAGATAGTATAAAGGGGAGATAGATGACTAGTGAGTGGGTGGATGGGTTGATAGGTAAGGTAACCTTATGTGGTTAGTTTTTCCCTTCTATAGGTGACCTAATAACCAAATTAGACAAATCCATGTCTTAATGTTAGGTGTAGATTGATCGATGTGGGAAGTTTACTAATTCTATATATGAAAGCTAATTATAACATTTTTGGGATAGATTATTCTAATTTTTAGATAGGGTCTTTTGTTTATTGCTTTTTTATTTTGATAAGTTCTTGAAGCTAATCAATGTAAGAAGCTTAAAATGATTGAATTTGACCCATTTGACTTATCCATCCTTCAAGGGAGTGGTCTAAGTTTGGGTTTATATGTTTGGTAGTTGTCCTTCAAGGGAGAAGTATATTATGATAGAGATATGTGACCCAAGTGGTATGTTGGTATCCTAAATTTTTTTGATACAAGGTTTTAGACATGGAATAGTTTAATTAGGATTTAGAGGTGTACCTTTATGAGGGTAAAAATTAGCATAAGAAGGTAATGATAGGTAAAAGGGTTGGTTTTGAGAGACAAAATATCATGATATTCCATCTTGTTAGAGATAAAAAGTATCCATGAGAACCATTCCATGGGTAGAGCTATGGTACCCATATTAGGATTAAGATATGATTGTGATGGTTAATCACATGGTTCTATGTTATAATTAGTTATCCTCAAAGGGAGAGCGATAGGTAGGTGAAGGTGAAAATCTCATAAATAAAGGGATGAGCTTAAGTTAGACAAAAAGGTGAGTTTGATATTTATTTTAACAAAATAAAGGATGAAAATATAAAGTATTGAAAGGATCAGGTTCTGGTTTACCTTTGAGAAAGGACAAATGGTAAGATTTTGATCCATACTTGTGTGTTATGATGTCCAAGCCAATTGAAAGCAAAATTGCCTCTTTTGATTTTCTCCATATTGGTTACATGTTGGTTTTACTTTAATATGAGGTATATAATATTGAATTTTCATTATTTTAGGTGTTTTTATAGGTACTCTTGGTTCATTCTTGATAGACACAAAGATGGTTAAGGACTACAAGGTGATGCTCATTAAGTAGCTCAAGTTGGGCTAGATGTTCTTGATAATAGTCACTCTTAGAGATGATGTCTTGTAAAGATATGCAAAGAGAGGGATCTAGAGTTTTAGAGGTAAGACTACCTCTATTTTGAAGACTAGAGAGAAAGGGTTAGCACCCCATAGAGGTTCAAATGCTAGTATGATAGGCCCATAGAGTGAAGGGGTTGTGCAAGTGCCAATCTTAACCTAAAACATTGACTACTTTGGTCAACATTTTATTAGGGGTTTGTTAGAGACTTCCACCTATCCATTTGCTTGTGGACAATAAGGTGAGGAAAAGATTAACTTAATGCCAAATGCATCTCAAAGACATTTTACTTGCTTGTTCTTGAAATATTTACCATTATCGGTGATGATTTTATGGGGAACACTGAAACAATAGATGATATGGTGGTTATCAAAGTCAATAATCATGTTGGATTTTATTGAGAGGAGAGGAATAAATTCTACCCACTTGGTGAAATACTTGATGGAGATAATGATGGATTGATGTCATTGTGAAGAATGAAGATTATTTTTTGCAATGTGATCAACTCCCCATTGTGAGAAGGGCCAAAAGTCTTTGGATACTTGTAGGCCATGGGTAGGTGCATGATGTAAATTGGCATGTTTTTGACATTTAACACACTTATTTAAATAATTAGAATAGTCCTAATTGAGGGCACACCAATAGTAGCCAAAGTGAAGGATGCATTTAGTGATAGCTAAACCACTAAAGTTTCCCCCATAGATTTCATCATGTATTTCCTTGATAGCATGGGAAGCTTCATGACTATGTAGACAACAGAGAAGGAGGATATCAAAGCCATGCTTGTAAAGGATTCCCCCTAATACAATATAATGAGAGGTAATCTGAAAAAAGGCTCTTTGATCATTCCTAGAGAGATTGGGAGGAACGATTCCAAGGTTGAGGTAATTAAAGGTTTGGTCATACCATATGTCAGATAGAGATTTCTCTACACTAAAAATAGTAAGAAGGGTAGAATGGATATAATAAGGTGTGATAAAATGGTGGATGGTAACAAATAGTTTAGACTTGGTAGGTTGAGATGGGATTTGGGAAGCAAGAGAAGACATTGTATCCACAAAATTATTGGCAGATTGTGGAACATACTAGATGAGGTAATGATCAAATGATGCTAAGAGTATGTCTACAGGTTGTTTTTAATTTTTTAAGACATCATTCTTACATTGGTAGGATCCATTAACCTAGTTGACCATAATTTGGGAATCACTAGAGATAGTAATGGTTCTAATTTCCAAGGCTAGAGTGGTCTAGATACATATAATAAGGGATTCATACCCAACCACATTATTTGTGCATTAAAATTAAAGTTTAAAGGAAAGAGGAAGAGGTTCACCATCAAGGGGAATGAGGATCACTCCTACACCCCCACCAGATTGGCATTTGGAGCCATCAAAGAACATGGTCATTTGGTAGGTGGGGTCCTCCTGAGAAAGAGTCATGATGGACTTGTTAGGAAATGCAAGAGGAAATAATTAATTATATAGTAGAGGATCTTTAGATAATTGGTCAATGATGAATTGACCTCTAGTTTATTTTTATTAAAGAAACTCAAGGTCAAACTTAACTAAAAGCATGATCCACTTGGCCATACACTAGTTATGGTATGATTTAGAGTGCATGTACTTGAGTGGGTTAGTGTAAGTGATGACATGGTTTTTGTGATTAAGAAGGTAATGAAGAAGTTTGGAAGCTACAAAGACTAAGGAAAGGCAAAGTTTCTCAGGATGGGTGTAATGAGTCTCATACTCTAGAATCATTTGACTTATTTGGTAGACATCTTAGTCTTTATGTTGTTCATCATGGTGAGTTATCATTGACCCTAAACAATGGTTAGTGGTGGATATATAAATATATAAGGGTTATCCCTATTTAGGTAGGGTAAGAAATGGTGGAGAAAGAAGGTATTATTTTAGTGAATCAAAGGCTTGTTGTTAGTCCTTGTTCCACTTAAAAGATGTGTCTTTCTTAAGAAGATGGTGGAAGGGTTGACATCTATCAGATAACTAAGAGATGAAGTAATGGATGGATTGGAGCTTCCCCTATAGGCTATGGATTTATTTAAGGTGGTTTTGAGGAGGCATATCTAAAATTGATCTAACTTGAGTAGGGTATACTTCAATTCCTCAAAGAGAGATGATAAAGCCAAGAAACTTTCCAAAAAACACCCCAAAAATACATTTCTTGGGGTTGAGTCTAGCATGGAAATTGATTGAGTGTTCAAATATTATGGTGGTAATGGATAGATGATCCTTGTAATGTTTATATTTTCCAAGGATACCATCCACATAATCCTCTATGATTTTATGGAAGATGTAGGTCATGACACCTTGGTAGGTTGCTCCATCATTCTTCAAACCAAATGTCATGACCCTATAGTAGAAGGTTCCCCATGGGGTGATGAAAGAAGTTTTATGTTGATCCTTGGGGGAAATAAATATTTGATTATATCTTTAGAAACCATCCATGAGAGATAAAATCTTGAGGCCAACTGTAAGATCAATAATTTGGTCAATGATAGGCAAAGGAAAGTCATCTTTTGTGAAAGATAGATTAAGGTCATTAAAGTTGATATAAAGGCAAAGTACCTCATGGGTTTAGTGATGGGAACAATGTTTAAAATCCATTGAGGATAATTGATGGGTTCGATTAAGTCAACAAATAAGAGGCATTTAAGCTCATCTTTGACTTGAAGGGTGATGCGAGGGTGCATTATACAAAGATTTTACCAAATAGGCTTAGCATCAAGATGGGTGAAAATGTTGTCAAGGGCTATGGAAGGGTGAATTATAGGTATATCTTGATAAGAACAAGCAAATTCTATTTTATGGTCATGAAGAATAGAAGGGTATTCTTATTATTTTATGGAATCTAAGGATTGGCCAATCTTAACAATGTGAGGGTTATCCCGAGTACCCAAGTTGACATCGATAGTGGATTTGTTTCACATGTTTTGGTTCTCAAGAGGAAGGAATTTATGGATAGAATAATATCCTACATCGAGGTAGGTGAGAATGGAATCATCATCCTGATGTTGGATGGTATTGATGGTAGGAGAATCATTTTCTACCATTTTAGGATGGATGAGAGGAAGGGTTTTAGTTCAACCATCCATTTGATAAGTCAAGGGACCTAAACTAATGGCATTGATAAAAAAAGTTAGATACAATGATGTCAAAATCCTCTAACTTTGAAGGAGATTGGGTTGGTGAGGATGGGATATCCTCATCGATGGTGGTGATGGGTTTAGATGAGGTGGGTTCTTTTGGTGGTACAAACCTAAGGACAAATAACTCATGATTTTTTTGGGTTTTGATTGTAGGTAACTTGTGAGATCTATGCTCATAACATCTTAAGACAAATCCCTTCCAAGTACACTTAAATGGTCCAATGGTAGAGGTATCAATAGAAGCAAGAAATGGATGATTAAGTCACCCATAGATTAAGTTGGTTTGATGGTTGAGAGTCCTAAAAGGGATGATGGTTCTAATGTTGGGGTCATAACTAGGATCATGGGTGAGATTCCCACACTTTTAAGGAGTAGGGAAAACATCCAAGTCTATAAGATGATACTCCCCTAGCGAGAGACATCAGAACATGGGTTCCAAGGGGTCCTCTATGAGGGTCTAAGAGGAAAGGATAAATGAGCTAGTTGAAGCTTCATCGATGGTAGAGGTAGAGGTGTTATTGGTTTTTTTTGATGAGGTCATGATATTTTCTATTGGTGGTGAGGTAGATGAAGGAAGAAAAATAATGTCATTGGGTTGATATGTCATGCTACATGAGGCAAAAAGACTAGGGTTAGTTCTTATGGTAACAACTTGACCTTCATGTTCAAATTTGACACATCGGTGTAAGGTATATGGGATACAACCCATGACATGGATCTAAGGGCATCAAAGTAAAACATTATATTATAACTCACCCTCTATAATGTAAAATATTTTGGGAATGGTGTGAGGTCTTAAGCAGATGTGGAGGACAACTATCCCCAAGGTAGTAGCCATAGTATCATTGAAAGAGCGAAGGACCGCTATAGTTTCTAACATGATATTCTTAGGAAATTTAAGTTGGTCATAGACATGAAAGGAGATAATGTTGATACTATCTCTACCATCAATCATCACCCTTGTGATGTAGTTTTGATTGATGTATATAATAGTGAAGAGGGGAGGATCAAGATCTTTAAACTAGATAGAAGGTATTTCCAATCCTGAAAGTTGATGAAGGTATAAATTTTGAGGGCTCTAATAAAAAATGTAAGAGGTTGAGGATCTAATTTATAATTTATAGATTGCAAATATTTTATCAATTCTTGGAAATGATGGGGTGAGGTGTTGATTAGTTCATAAAGTCTCATTTTCATTGGTGTTTGGTGAATTTGTTTTAACACCACTCATTAAATGGATTTAGAAGGGTTGGAAGGAGAGGCACCCAAAATGGATATTTTAGGTTTTAGAGAAGGTGAAGGTAAAGGTGAGGTTTTTTGGTTTTAGTTGGAAGGTTGAGGGGTAGAAGGGTAGGTCCATGGTATGGACACTTTTGATTTTCTCTTATCCTTTTGTTAGGCCCTAGATCAGGTAACCATATGGATAGTGTGGATTAAGGGAGGTGTTGGGATAGATGGTTGATTTGGTTCTTCCTCACTTTCAAATGAGATTGGAAGAGTAGGTAAATGTTGGATGGTTTGAGTTGGTGGTTGGGTTGGTAATGGAATCAAGGAATGTTCATTTGATAATAGATCATTCTCATCCCATATGTTATGGATAAGTGTTTAGAGAGATTTTTAATTCTTTGTATCATGTCCAAGAGTCTTATGGTATGATCAAATTAAATTGTCATTAAACCATGATGGTTTAAGATATGAAGGGTCAAAAGGTTTGATGGGTGGTAAGGTTAAGGAAGAGGTTTGCAACAACCTTTGTGGAATCGTCAAATAGGATTTGATCAAAGGTGTTGAGGGTATTGGGTGTTTGGTTTTAAGAGTGGGAGCCTTCTTGGGAGTAGGATTCATCATGGAAATTGGAGGTGGTGGAATGTTTTTGATAGGTGATTTTAGTTGGGATTGTTTGGTTATGGTTGGTTTGGAATATTTAGAGGTGGAGGGTGAAGGTTTGGTGATAGGTGGGAAGGTATAGGTAGATAGGTTAGTTAAAAATGATGGGAATTTTGGTGATTTTGTACTAGGTGTGGGTAGAGTAAAATCAGAAGTTTTAGTATATGTTAAATAGGTAACAAGGATAGTAGAGGGATGGGGTCCTAATATGGAAGGTAGTTGGGAAGGAGGTGGTATAGGTCTAGTTCGATGTGGGAGCTTAGGTGGTTCCACCTTCCTAGTTGGTTTGGTTGGGGTTTTATTTGATGGACTAGAAGGGGCTAAGTCCAAATTCAAAGATGGGTAAGCTAGGATAGGTGTAGGAAGTATTATTAGATTCTTGATGGGTTTGGTTAGAGAGGCATAACGTGTTTTGAAAAATTTAGATAGAGGTGGTTTGGATGGTTCACCTGTGGTTTTAAATAAAGAAGTGTTTATGGATGGGGTTGAGGTAATGATATGTTTGATGGTGGATGAAAGTGAGGTTGAAGGTTAACGTTTGTTTTGGTAAGGGAGCCCAAGATGATGCCAAAAAGTGGCTCTATCTAGGTTGGGTTGAGAATTAAACTCTATAGAGACTTTGGACTAATCTAGAAAAAGTATTGTAAATGGGTTTGATTCCTTGGTAATTGGTTTCAAAAGTTAATCCCATAGGTGGAGGTGAGGAAATGGTTTCTTCATCTATGTTCTTAGTGTTAGGTTACAAGGTTTGGGAGGAATTCTCCTCCATGGAAGGTATAGGTAAGATAATCTCTTACTTTGGGATGGTTCCTAAAAGAGAATGGGTGGTTCTAGGATAGGTGAGGAAGGTTTGATGACCTCAAGTGAAGGGATAGACATGGTTTCTTCCTTTATTTGGGTGTTTAAATGAATTGTAGGTAATTAAATCACTTCAATAGGTGGAGTGGGTTAAGAGTTGGTTGAATTAATGGTTTCCTCCTTTGGTATTTCTATCAAAGGATAAATGGATAAGTCCATAGTTTCAAAAAGTAATGAAAGAGGGGTGGTTCCTTCCTTTGTTTGGATGTTTAAAGGAATAAAGGGTGATTCCACCACTTCAATGAGTGTAATGGAGAAAGAGGTATATGAGGTGATGGTATCCTTAATGGTAGGATCACTAATAATGACATTAACTACATGGAACTCATGATCGTGAGATGATTTTGGTTTATTATCATCATAGTTGGTGGAAGGGGCATGGTTTGAAAAAGGCTTATGAAAGATATCAAGGGATTGATTTGGAGGTGCATTTGGGTTATCAAATATAAGTTCTCTCTCTTATAAATCATATTTTGGATAATAGTTTTAAAGGTATTACACCTACTAACACTATGTCTGATGACACGGTGGAAATCACAAAGATCATTATAATTGTACCAACTAGGTTTAGGGTGAGAGGAATCAAATTATTGGGGAGGATTTATTGGAGGAAGTTATATGATGTTTTCTTTGAGTAGTTTATCTAGAATTGAATCATAAGACTCCCTAATTATAGTATATTGTTCTGGGGCAATTTGGTTTTGGTTTCAATTTGGTTGGTTAAAAGAGTTAGAAGAATTAGTTTTGTTGGGTAGGTTGACATTTGGTGGTGGAGTGGTTCTAAGTAAAATAGAGCTAGTGAATGTACTTAATTTGGTATTGGGATGGTTAGGTTGATTGGTGGTTTTGGTGGAGGGTTATTAGATTTAAATCTAGAATTGTTGTTCTATAGTTTTAATTTTCCCTCATCAATGGCTCAGATTTCAAATTTTCGTGCCATGGTGAAAGCCTCATCAAAAGCTTGGAAAGTTTGAACTTGAAGAGTAGGGGAAATATGTTTGGCACAACCCTGAGAGAAAATATCAATAAATTTGTGTTGGGTTGGAGAAATAAAGTTGGTTTATGAGACCTCTCCATCTAAGTATGAAATCAGCAATTGATTCATCACCAAATTACCAAATGGAGTAGAGGTTGGTAATAAAGACCTTTTTAGATATATTGACTGAAAAGTGATTTAAAAATACTTGGGCAAGTTGATAAAATGAAAATAAGGAATGCTTGGTGAGATCACTTTACCAATCTAGGTCTGGTCTAGAAAAAAACATGGGGAAGGTATGAAGGAGAAGACCATCATCATACGCAATCAAATAGAAAGAATGGAAAAATGCTCTCAAGTGTTTTTAGGGGTCCTCCTTACTCTTTAAATTGGAAAAATTGGATATTTCCCATTGAGGAGGATATGCTTGGATATAATGGATGGATGTATAGGGTTATTGCATATTTTATCATAAGATAAAAGGTTGTGGGCCCTAAAAATAGATGATTCAAGATTTGACATTTTATCCATCAACATCTTAACCAAATATGTTTTAGGTTGGGAAGATCCATAATTGGATGGTAATTTTGGTTGAGGTTGGGTGGTTTCAATGTATGGATAAGAGGTAGAGGGTTGAGAAGATACCAAATATTGGTATGTGGTCATTATAGATTAGGATGGTGCCACATAAGGGTTGATTGGTACAAAAGGTTAGGTAGAAGGTGTTATGTATCCTTGTGGATTATGAACATATTGGTAAAATGTCATGGGTATTTTTGTGGGATGGAGGTGGGTTTATCTAGAGGTATGGATGGGGTTTTAGGTGGTTGGGGTTGAGTGGTAACTCTCATGATAATTTGTGGAAGGGTAGGGGGTATGAAAATTATGAAATTTTGAAAAGGGGTAGAAATTGGTTGGTTGGTGGTGATAAGAGGAATGGTGGAAATAGGGGTAGAAGATACCCCCATGGTGGATGGGATATAGGTAACAATAGGTAAGGTTTCCCCTACATTTGAATTGTTGGATGGTGTAGGGGTTGTTTGGTTATTAGTTGGAATATTGGATTGGGTTTTGGTGGTGTTAGTGGATGGGATATTGATGGAAGAAGATGCTTGGGTGATCAAAGGTTGGGTGGAGGTAACACCAACCATAAGAGGGGGATTTATACCATAAATTGGATCCCTATGAGTAATGAAAGCAATAGGGGTGTGGTGAGATAAGGTGTTAAGGTAATGTTGGGGGGCCTTAGGGTTATTATGAAGGAAGGTAGAAAAATCTATATCACCCTCAACAATTATCTAAAGCATGGTAGGAAGGGGAGAAATATGAGGATAACTCTCAACATCTAAAGTATACTCCATGGAAGAAGAGGAAGAGGAAGATGGAAGTTCTTGGTTGGTTTTATTCCTCAATTGTTATCTAGTAGAGACTATGAGAGGAATAGATAAGAAATGATGAAAACTCACACTTCAAATAAAAATCAAGAAAAAGGAAAATAATCTGAAGACAATCCAAACATACATTAGAAGTGCTTTAAAACTTAGTATTCTTTTCAGATAGATTTTGGTTTATGCTTTAAAAAGTGTGAAAAACAAACTTGGCTTGTAGATTAGGTACTAAAGAGGATTAATCTAAATTTGCTTTTAGGTTGTGTTTAGGTGCTCAAAAAGAACAAATCTGTATTGAACTTCAGTACGTGGATTGATATTGGGGCCTACCCCCTCACTTCACACATTGTAAAGATGAGGGTGTCAAGTGTTTAGCCAAGATATACCAAATTTTAGAGTTTTTACTCAACTAGAGAGCTAAGTAGGCTCTCCCCTTGGTAATGACCTCTAAGTAAGATTATCAGGAAGGGGTGATGTTTACCACTAGGTGATGAAATCCTAGTTGGGCCTTATCTTAAGTTTGTCTTGATGTGTTGCTTGATTACATGGTTTGGTAAAAGTGTGTGATAACAAGAGTGAAAACTATGATTGATTAATTTTGCCTTTAATTTAACTAGATGGACTAAAATCAAGAAAAGAAAACAATGTATGCAATGTATTTATTTTAAGCCCAAAAGAAATTTTAGATTTCATTGGATGAACAAAGAATAAAGGAAGAAAGAAGGGGAACCTAGATGATGTTGGTGTCCAACCAGACATGCCAAAATGTTTTTATTAATTTTTTCTCATTTCTTAATTTTTGAAGAAGATAACAAACTATTAATAAGGTTGTGGTATAAATGGTTGGTTGGTGATGCACACGTAATCCAGATGAATGTTGAGAACTCCTCTTTGGATTGGAAGGAATAACCTACAAATAATAAAGAACTAACAAATGGGTTATTATTAAGATAGTTGGGTGGATTGCCTAGTGTGAGCTTGCTAGGAGGCTATCAATCCACTCTTAATAAAAATCAAGTTGAAAGAGATAAAATTAAGTTACTTGCATAAAGTAACTGAAATGCAATATAAAAGGAAATTAGAATGATTTTTAAAGAAAATGACTAAATATAGCAAATATAGGTCAATACTCATGCTAAAGGACATGAAGTCATGTTTAAAAAAAAAAGGGTCTATGAATAGGTAGGAACACAAAAAGTTAGGTTTGGTTGGGTTTAAGGGGCTAAAAATAACGTGTTATTTTCTTCCACAATGATCGTAGGCAATTGGGTGAACCATCGATGGTTCAACTGACCAAGATTTCTAAAGATACTCAAAAATTTGGTGCATAATGAATGAATGGTCTGATAATGGTTCTGTTAAGGATCTAGAAGTTGGGAAACATGGTACAAATAGGTTTGATCAGGTCAGGGGGTTAGAAATCCAATGAAATAAAGAATAAGTAAAATATTCATGTATCTTGATAGATGGTTGATGGTTGAAGGCTAGGGTAATTTCACCAGAGTAATAATACTTTGGCCTCAAAAGCAAATTTGGTAGAGGTTTAGGTCTCTTTTGTTGTTTTTGAGTTGTTAAAATAAGACTAGATGCTAGAAAGCTTGAATACATATATGCAAGAAGATTTGATAGTTTGAACATGGATCCATTTCACCTCCTACTCCCCTTCTTTTATAGGAAAAAAGAGATGGAGGATAGAAGGTCCCTAGTGTGTTGGTGTACTGATTTTAATGCTTGGGAGTTTTTTATCACCACATAAGGCAAACATATTAAATTGTGCCTCATTATCTCACATATATTTGGTAATGTGTTAAGAAGGTGAGGACCTAACCATCAATGGTCAGGCTAACCATTGATGGTTAAGCTAACCATTGATGGTTAAGCTAACCATCAACAGTTAAGTATCCAAATAAAAAGGGGTCAAGGTGGGTTAAAAAGGTTTGGTTAAAGGTTAAGTTAATAGGTTGGTGAATTTAGTTAAGTAGGTGGTTAACTAGACTCAATATCTAATAGGGTCAAGAAGGGTCCAAAGGCATTTTGACATCTACCACAATTTTCCAGTGTCCACAGAAAGTTATCTATTTAAAATAATTACAATTAAAATTTGTTAATTTATTATGTTATTATTCATCTAGTATATTTTTATTATGCATAGATAATAACTTAAAAGTGAATCTACTTATCTCTTTCAATATATTTATTTAATTGAAAATTTATTTGATAATAAAGGGTGTGAATTCCAAGTTTTGCATTAAAAATAAATATGATAAAACTATTTTAACTTCATAAATATATTAAAAACCTAATTTCAATATGTTATTATGATAAAACTATTAAAATAATGGGGTTGGTGGCTGAGCCAACCCCAATCCCCTTCCATTTATGGAATGGGGAAGGGGTTGGTGAGTCATCCCACCTTGACACTCCCCCTCTATGCAAAGGAGGTCACCACCTATGTAGCTCAACCATTGTCCCATGGCATGGTCGAGGGCCTATACAACCCAACTAAACTACATTATTTTATTAAAATAAATAAATGACTAAATAGTAATAAATAAAATAATATAATATAATGTATTTTTATATCCATATAAGTAAAATTTTAAGTATATATATACTTATGGTATATATATGATATATATATATATATATATATATATATATATATATATATATATATATATATATATATATATATTATTGTTGAATATATACATGGGATTCAAAAAGATTGGGTAAATTTACTATTAGTATAAACAATATGTATATACATTCAAAAGTTTATGGGAATAAAATCTACATATTATTAGTGATTGGATGGAAAGGTAGAAGAGATGATCACACGGTGAAGGGAGGGAGGTGAAATAGTAAATGGTAGCAAAGAAAGGAGGTAAGAAATAACACAATGAGTGGTTATATTTGTGTAGAGAGATGGATTTGGAATTAAGAGAGTAGAAGAAGAGGTGTGGAAAGAACAAGAAGTTATGAAATAATTTCAAGTATAATATTGGGTCAAGGAACTAAACCTAGGTGGGCATATCCTCACATTGACTTGAGATTAGGATGTGGGGGTGATTCTAAATAAGACCAAGGAAGAGAAATGGTTAGATAAGTATGGAAAACACCCAAAGTTATTAGTATATTAGGTTAATTCATCTTTGATCATAAATAATAGTCATGTACTTTTCTTAGAGGGAAAGGATTTGGATGTGAATATCATATCTCTAGTAAATCGAGGTATCATAGGCAATGTGGTGGGAAAGTGGTTGGATATTAGTTAAGTGGGAGTTTGGGTCAAGGAAACATTAGAGGTAGATATTTTGATTAAATTTCTCCCAAGGAAATATTTTCTAGTATCTTGCTTTGATAGGGTTAAAAGAGATGAAATCCTATCCTCTTGTCCTTGGATGATGAATGGAGAAAGTGTGTCCACTCATGCCTAGTGCCATAATTTTTATGCATAGAGGTGAGTGTAGAATACGTTTATTTTGTAGACTAATATTTAAACATTGGGAGTTAATTATTGGGGAGAAGATAGTCTTAAATCAATTGGTAATCTATTGGTGGATTTTATCTCTATTTATCCCATCACACTATATGGCTCCTTGGTAGCCTATGCCAAAATATGTGTTTAAATTGATATTTACGATAAACTTCTAGAATATATCATTCTTAAATACTTTAGTAGATAATGGATTAAAAATATCAATATTGAAAAACATTATTTTTGATTTTTTGAGTGTCACAAAGTTGGTCACATTAATAAAATTTCCCTAAGATCACCCCTATTCATAGGATGTTAGAGAGGAAAGTTTGGTGGGAAAAATCCTCTCCTCCTAAATTATTTGTGATAAGAACCAAAGGATATTGGTTTGGCATTATGGTAAACCCCTATCATTCAAGGCCAATCTAGGTGTTCTTCTTTAGATTATCTAAGGTCATCCTTTACTCAAAAGTTGCGAGATGCTTCCAAAAAATTGGTTTTTCAATCTTCAAATCTAGTGAACCTTCTTTTTTCCTCTCAGAACTAAAATGATAAATTGAAAGTTTTGGAAGTCAAATTACATAGCTTTGAGGGTATTTTACAATCCAAACTTTAGGTAGGCAAAGTTCAAGCAATGGATTTGGAAGGTTTGAGGATTCCAACTGAGGAGGGTGATTTGGATGAAGAATTATGCTCAAGCGAGATTCTAACAATTTCTCAAGTTGAGTGTCCTATCTAAGCCTAATTGTGGTAATAAAAATAAAAGGGGTCTAAAACCCAATTATGAGAAATTATTAAATTATGTCTTGTCAAAGTCTTAGAATCTCATCAAAATTTTATTCCCTAAAGTGTGGGGGGTGGAAATCCCCTCTCCTACACCATGAATCTAATTACATGGAATATTATGGGCTTCAATGCCCATAAGAAAATAAGTTTAGTGAAGTGTCAATTGGCACCTCTTCACCTATATGTTATCTTACTCCAAGAATTTTTTTTAGAGGTTATGTGGTTATCTTATAGAGTTGGTATAATTGGAAAGAGCATTTTATGGATTCGATGGGTACTTTGGGGGGGACTAGCCTTGTTATGGAATATTTTTAAGGTAGAAGTGATCTCTTTATAAATTGGGGATAATTAATAATGGTGAAAAATCAAAGATTTATCCTTTGATATTTTGTTATAACTGTTGTCCCCCAAAACTATCACTCATTTTTGGGACAACATTTGAACTATTTTGGTCCTACAGACCAAAATTATCTCTTCCCTTTTCGAAATTTGTTCTGAGTATTCAAATTCCTCATTTTTCAAGCCTCTGAAAAAATCTACAGACTTTGCAAGCTTGAATCTATGGACTCTATAGGCTTGAATCTACAGACTATGTAGGCTTGAATCTATGGACTCTATAGGAAGAAAATATATGGACTCTGCAGGCCAAGTTCAACATACTTCACAGGTTGATTTCTATGGAATCTGCAAGAAAGAAGCAAGCTCTCAACACTTAGGCAATTTCAAAGTTGATTCTACATGTAGGTTAAATCAAAATAACAAGTTTCTGATGCTTGAATCATTAAACCATTGAACCATTGAACCACTTTGGTTCAAAGGTTCAATGGGTTCAAAGTTTAACAGGTTCAATGCATTTGGTTCAATGAGGATCAATAGGACTTATCCAAATCAAAGAGAATGAACTGATTGAACTGATGAACCATTGAACCACTTTGGTTCAAAGGTTCAATAGGTTCAAGGTTCAATGTTTAATAAATTCAATGAGGCTTGTTTCAAAGAATCTTGGCTCAAGTAGTCAAATGGAATGAACCATTAAACCATTAAACCAAAGTTGGTTCAATTATTAGGTTTAAGGGGTTTCCCCAAAGCCAAAGGATCAGATACCCTTGTGGAGGGTGGTGAACCAAGGCTCAGATACCCTTGTGGAGGGCAGGAAGGAGGCACATGGACCAATTGAAAAGACTGAAAGACAAAGGGATTTCCTTCAGGAAAAAGACTAAGGCAAGAAACAATTCTTTTGGACTTTTGTCTAAAGGAATTCCTTTGGACAAAAAGTTTGAATAAATTTGGAGAAGCTAAAATAGCAAATCCCAAAAGAATTTTTGAAGGCCAAAGATAAAGCAGTGAGAACAATTCTTGTAGACTTTTTATCTGTGGGAAAATGTCTGTGGAAAATCTCTATAGAAAAAGTCTGTGAGAAAGATCTAAAGGATTCTGAAGAAAAAAAGCCACTGAAGGACCTTGAAGGGTAGGTGCCCTTATGGGTGACTCTCAGCTACCAAATTAAAGGACAGCTCCCCAATGCTGAAGGGTCACCTTCCCTTCAGGAGGATGCAAAACAAGAAAGTTGAAGAAAGTCCAAGGGGTGATGCACCTGAAGATGTCAAATTCAAGAACAACAAACTAGCCATTGGAAATTCAAACGTAGTGATAGGTACACAAATGTCAATTTCAAGGTTCATAAAATAGCCGTTGATTTTGAAAAGCCTTAAAGAAGAGCCAAAGAACTTAACGACCCATTGAAAGAATCCTGAAGGCCATTTGAAGACCACCCAAAGGGTAGATACCCTTGTGGGGGGCTCTTACCGACCCAAAGCAGATCATTTCTCAAGGCCTAAAGGGTAGGTCCCCTTCAGGAAAGCTCAAATGACAAAGCTGAAGGAACTATCAAGGAAATTGATGTGCTTACAGATGTCAAAGTCATGATGATGAAATAGCTATTGATCCTTGTAGGTTTAAATCTATGGACTCGAATGCATTCAAAAGGCTTTAAGGCCAAGATCAGTAAGAAGTGACTAAGGAACAGAGCATCAAATTGAATCAAGGACTTGATTTAATTAACCAGAAAAGGAGGAATGATGAGGAAGGATCAAAAACATTTACACATCAGATATGTTTCTAGAAGCAGATCGCCAGGTGGACATTGAAAGATGCAAACTTTCAATAGCGTGACCCATTTATCTACATTGAGAAAAGCAAATGGGTAAACACCCCTAAATTCCAGCGTGTCTTCTTAACAAAATTCAATGCAACATGATGTGTTACTATTCCCAAGTCCTTCTTAAAGAGGCTATATAAGGGACTCTCTTGTTATTGTAAAAGGATCTCTCTCTGGCAATCAGAAACAAAACTCTACCCAAATTGAAAGGCATTACTAAGACTTTGAGCTTAGATTGTTGATCATATTTTGTTATTGGAATAAGAAAGAAAGTGACTTTTTAGACTTTGTGCTGTGATATATTTGTTGTTGGGGAAACTGTTCTTATGTCTTTTTCCTTAATATATTTTCTATTCCTTTAATTCAACAAGTAAAATTAGTGAAAGTAGTTAGGAAGGTATCCTGAAGTCAACTATGGAGAGACATTGTGGCTCCATAATTTCCTTTAGTGTGTTTTCTTTTTGTTTCTGTGTAAAGGACCTTGGGACAACTTTGTGCCCTCATTGTCCTTTGTATCTCACTCTTGGCCAATTCAGGTGGAGACTTTGTGCTACATCTCAATTTGCTGGTTACTATGTCCTTGGTTACATTTTGCAATTACTACTAGGAGTATTATTATGGTTTGCTGAATAGTAGTTCTAAAAGAAGAGGAGTGCTTTCTATCATTTCCCTTGAGATTTTCCTTTGATTTGCATGCATCATCTCTAAATAAAGAGAGATGGATGGTTTATCCTACCCTTGAGTATTATTTTCTATTTATATATATATATATATATATATATATATATATATATATATATATATATATATATATATATATATATATATATATATATATATATATATAGCATATCTATAGGGAACCTCCCCTTGATGAAAGGAGAGATTAATCCCCTTTTGATGTGGTAAACCTACACATTTGGATGACCAATCTTCCTACTTTGGCTGATTAGACCTATTTTTTTTATCAGTACGCTGATCGACAAAATTTTCAACCAACAGTTTTTGGCAACTCCGCTAGGGACATAACCCATTATTTTTATAACCCATCCATTATACTCTATTGTGGAATAATGAACTATTCTAGTGCTTTACCATTGTTAAAATCTTCCTCCCAACCTCGCGCAATAGTTTTTGGTGACTCCACTTGGGATATACATAATTTTGTGCAATTTAGAACATCAAGTTTTAGATTGAAACATCACTTGTGTCTTACCCATTATCATTATAACCCTTATCCATTATAGACTCTGGTGACTCTATTTCATGTCTTATCCATTATCCATTTATAACCTTATCATCTTCCTCCACCTCTATTATTTTATCTGGTCTGCAAAACTAGAGCTATTGGGAAAGAGTGCACAATTTGAAGCCTCAAGCCTCAAGCTGAAGCTGAACCAGTCCTTTTCCTTTTTTATTCTATAATCTAACCACTCTATCTAGATTTGTTATCTCTATTTTTATTAATTAAATCATGGTAGTTTGAGGCCCCTAGGGTAACTCTTTTGGCCCACTCAACTTGATTCTACCTCTGCATGAATTCCCACATAGTTCAAGAAAGAATTTCCCCAATTTTTTTGGTGATGGGATAGTTCACCCTGATGAATACATTGTAGCCTTCAACATAACCTGTGGTGTTATAGGGGTGGAATTTGAAGACATGGTAGTCAGGCTTTTTGTGGAGACACTACAAGGTGATGTTGTAGACTAGTTCTACCATTTGCAATCTAGATCAGTGACTGACTGGGATACACTCAAAACCAGGTTTGAAGTAAGGTTCAAGCCTGTAGAAGATGCACATGCCTTGCTGCCCTAGCTCACTCAAATGAAGAAAGAGCCTCATGAGCCTATGAGGGATTTTATTGCTAGATTTGACAAGCTGAGGCACGGGATTCCCATGGTAGCCCAGCTGACATCTAAGAACCCCAAATGCTTCTTCATCAATTCACAACTACCTAAAGTGAGTTTTTTGCTGAGATGAGCTAGCCACATAGACCTTACTACTACTCAAGACTTGGCTATTAAGGTAGAAGATGATATTATCTTGGTAGGAAAGATAAGGAGAGACCCAAATAGAGGCAAACCCTCTTCATCTACTAAATACTCACCCACAGTCACCACTGACCCAATGGTACAAAAGCTAGAAAATGAATTTCTATCCTTGAAAAGGCAAATGGCACAAGGTATGTCTTCTACTCCTCTATATAAAGATATACCAAGGAGGACATTCCCTAATCAGCCATATCAAGGCAACACTGCCAAAATTCAAGGGCAACAAAATCATCTTCCTCTCCTACAAAGGAACCTTACCCTTGAAGCACCTCCAACCAACTCAGTAGTTGGATATCTAGAAATAGAGCATGTTTCCTATTTCCAACCTAAGTTTGAGCAAGAAAATGGCATTGATCTCTTTAGGGAGGATCTAGAAGAATCAACTGACAACTCCCACATTGGTTTCTTGAATTTCCAAGATGAACCCAGAAGTGAAGGTGAAGCAGTCAAAGGATCATATGCAGTGTTTACCATGTCCAAGAACCAATTATCCCATCAGGCTAACAAACAAAATATAGAGGAGTGACCCCAACCAATAATTTCAATTGCTGAGCAGAGAACCCCTCTTCCTTTTTATTCAAAGGATTCAGTGATTGCCAAAGAAGTAAGTACATCAAACATCTCTGCACCTTCTACTTCAAATTCATAGATCAATCCTCCCCCTCCCAAAAACCAAAAGGATGAACTCCCATCCTCTCTTCCAATACCATCTCAGTCATTTGCCATGATTGATCATGTCAAGAAATCCAAAATTTAGATAACTGAGTTTGAATCCTTGCCAGCCAATCCTGAGCAATTAAACATTGGTGGAGAACCAAGTGTGGACTTGTCTGAGGAAAAAATTGTGGTTACCCAAACATCAGCCCCTGTAGCTCAAATTTTATTTGAGCCTTCAGGTAGGGGTAATTACTTCTTGACCATAGAGGATGCTCATGTCTCAGCTGATGAAAGCCCTGTATCTGGAAATCTAGGATTTAATCCAAATAAGGCATCAAAAAAATTGGTAGGGTGTATTATAAATCAAGAAGGATCTTCCCTCTCTGATGAATAGAAATTTGATAGAAGATCAACTTCTGATGATGCTTGGATCTTAGAATCTAGTCGTAGCATTTCTTCCATAGCTGGATATAGATCTCTATTTCTTATATTGAAGACTACTCAAGATGAAGAGATCAAACTCCTTCACACCAAAGGAGGTGTTGAGCTGATGGTTTGACAAGGGTCTGATGTTGACAATCAAAGCATGTGCTAGACTGGACCAGCAGAACAACAAGCTATGGTGGTGGACCATACTACTGTATTCTAAAGTTAGCAAAAGGAACTCTTCATAGGGAGAGCATGGAGTTATGGTTTTTAGTTTGAAGACCACGTCCTACCATGGAGTAAGAAGAAAAAAAGTCTAAGAAGAAGATGTAGAAAATTGGTTTCCTGGTGGAGAGATCCATTTGCCCGTCACCATTTCTAGGGGCAAAATGGTTTCCTACTAGTTTACCAAGATGACACACTATTTTCACTGCCTCTCAAGAAGCAACATCTGAAACACTTTAACTCTTGAAGTATCAAATTATTACATCTATACATATGTATATTTGTATAGTTTTTAATCCTATTTTGTTTTATTTGTTTTCATTTTTGATGCCTTCCATTTCTGGGTAACATGACTCCGTAACCCAATGGTACACATGAAGACACTAGAGATTCTAGATTCTACTCCCTTTAATTATTTTTTTTACAATTGATAGAAGTTCCCCAATTGGAGCCAGCTATTATCCCCCAAAAATATCACTCATTTTTGGGACAACATTTGAACTATTTTAGTCCTACAGACCAAAATTGTCTCTTCCCTTTTCAAAATTTGTTCTGAGTATTCAAATTCTTCATTTTTCAAGCTTCTCAAAAAATCTACAGACTCTATAGGCTTGAATCTACAAACTCTATAGGATTTAATCTATGGACTCTATAGGAAGAAAATCTACGGACTCTGCAGGCCAAGTTTAATGGACTTCACAGGTTGATTTCTAAGGACTCTACAAGAAAGAAGCAAGCTCTCACCACTTAGGCGATTTCAAAGTTACTTCTACAGGTAGGTTCAATCAAAAGAACAATTTTTTGACACTTGAATCATTGAACCATTGAACCATTGAACCACTTTGGCTTAAAGGTTCAATAGGTTCAAGGTTCAACACATTTGGTACAATGAGGATCAAAAGGAATTAGCCAAATCAAAGAGAATGAACCAATTAAACCGATGAACCATTGAACCACTTTGGTTTAAAGGTTCAATAGGTTCAAGGTTCAATGAGTTCAATGAGGCTTATTTCAAAGAATCTTGGTTCAAGCAGTTAAAGAGAATGAACCATTAAACCAAAGTTGGTTCAATCGGTAGGTTCAAGGGGTTACCCCAAAGACAAAGGATTAGATACCTTTGTGGAGGGTGGTTAACCAAGGATTAGATACCCTTACAGAGGGCAGGAAAGAGGCACAGGGACCAATTGTAAAGACCGAAAGACAAAGGGATTTCCTTTAGGAAAAAGACTAAGGCAAGAAATAATTCTTTCGGACTTTTGTCTGAAGGAATTCCTTCAGACAAAAAGTTTGAAGAAATTCAGAGAAGCTGCAAGAGGAAAGCTCAAAAGAATTTTTGAAGGCCAAAGACAAAGCAACTGGAACAATTATTGCAAACTTTTTATCCATAGGAAAATGTCTGCAAAAAAAGTTTGCGGTAATGCTCTGAAGGATTCCGAAGGTAAAAGGCCACTGAAGGACCCCAAAGGGTAGGTGCCCTTATGGGGGACCCTCAGCTACCAAATTAAAGGACACTTCCCCAAAGCTAAAGGGTCACCTTCCCTTTGGGAGGATGCAAAACAAGAAAGTCAAATAAATTCCAAGGGGTGACACACCTGAAGATGTCAAAGTCAAGAACAATGAACTAGCTGTTGGAAATTCAAACATAGTGACGGGTACGTAAACATCAATCTCAAGGTTCATAAAATTGCTGTTGATTTTGAAAAGCCTTAAAGGAGAGCCAAATAACTTAATGACCCATCGAAAGAAGCTCAAAGGTCATTTGAAGACCACCTAAAGGGTAGATACCCTTGTGGGGGGCTCTTCTCGACCCAAAGTAGATCATTTCTCAAGGCCCAAAGGGTAGGTCCCCTCTGGGAAAGCTCAAATGACAAGCTGAAGAAACTGCCAAAGAAAGTGACGTGCCCATAGACATCAAAGTTGCAATGATGAAATAGCTGTTGATCTTTGTTGGTTTAAATCTATGGACCTGAATGCATTCAAACCAAGATCAGTAGGAAGCGACTAAGGAATAGAGCATCAAATTGAATCAAGGACCTAATTCAATTAACTAGAAAAGGAGGAATGATGAGGAAGGATTAGAAACATTTTCACATCAGATATGTTTCTAGAAGTATATTGCCAGGTGGACATTGAAAGATGCAAACTTTTAATAGCGTGACCCATTTCTCTACATTGAGAAAAGCAAATGGGTAAATACCCCTAAATTCTAATGTGTCTTCTTAACAAAATTCAATGTAACATGATTTGTTACTATTCCCAAGTCCTTCTTGAAGAGGCTATATAAAGGAATCTCTTTTTATTGTAAAAGGATCTCTCTCTGACATTTAGAAACAAAACTCTTCCCAAATTGAAAGGCATTACTGAGACTTTGAGCTTAGATTGGTGATCATATTTTGTTATTGGAATAAGAAAGCAAGTGACCTTTCAGACTTTGTGCTATGATATCTTTGTTTTTTGGGAAACTATTCTTATGTATTTTTCCTTAATATATTTTCTATTCCTTTAATTCAACAAGCAAAATTAGTGAAAGTAGTCAAGAAGGTGTCTTGAAGTCAACTGTGGAGAGACTTTGTGCCCCCATAATTGCCTTTAGTGTGTTTTCTTTTTATTTCTATGTAAAGGACCTTGAGATGACTTTGTGCCCTCATTGTCTTTCGTATCTCACTCTTAGGCAATGCAGGTGGAGACTTTGTGCTATATCTTAATTTGTTGGTTACTACGTCCTTGCTTATATTTTGCAATTACTACCAGGAATATTCTTGTGGTTTGTTGAATAGTACTTCTAAAAGAAGAGTTCTTTCTATCATTTCCCTTGAGATTTTTCCTTTGATTTGCATGCATCATCTCTGAAGAAAGATAGATGGATGGTTTATCCTACCCTTCAGTATTAGTTTATATATATATATATATATATATATATATATATATATATATATATATATATATAGGGAACCTCCCCTTGATGAGAGGAGAGATTAGTCCCCTTTTGATGTGGTAAATCTACACATTTGGATGACCAATCTTCCTACTTTGGCTGATCAGACCTATTTTGTTTATCAGTATGCTGATCGACAAAATATTCAACCAACAATACCTTTTCAATGTTTATGTCCCTAACAATCATATTCTTTAAAGGAAGTGTTAGTAATAGATCTCTCATATCCTCTCTCTCCACTAGAATAATGAGGTTACATTGGGTGGAGACTTTAATGCTATTACTTTTATGGATGATAAAAGGGGTGGCTTGGGAAGGCCCTCACTTTTAAATGGGATTTTTCCTCTTTCATGTTGAGTGTTAGCTCATTGCTGTTATTCAAAATAAGGGTATTTACACTTGGAATAATAAAATAAAAGGGTTTAGTAACATTTCAAAATACTTGAATATATTTATTTATCAATCCTTATTGATTGGCTTTCAATTCTATGTTGGAGAGTCAAATAATTAATTTATTTGACTCATACTATGCTCTAATTTCCTGGGAGATAATGTTGAACGAACCCCTTCCTCTATGCCCATTTAATTTTTAACTAATTTAGCTGAGAGATCTTTCTATTTTTTTTATTTATTCAAATTCTAGTGGATGAATTCCCCTCAAATTAAAGTTAATTATTAATTATATGCATACCTTTGTTAAAAATCTCATCTTCATTAATAATGTTTTTAGACATTGGAATAAATTTCATTTCAAGAATATTTTTGAAGAATGTAAAATATTTGAAGCTAAATTGATTGCTTTGAATGAGGATGTGTTGAGTATGAGAATGATTATGGATATGCATGAAAGGAAACACTCACTATTGGTATAATTATAATAATTACATCTCAAATAAGACATTTACTAGAAATATAAATCATGGGAGTGTTAGATCAAGGATGGAGATCAAGATACAAATTTCTTTCACAATTCCACCTAGGTGAAATGGAGTCTTAATATAATTTCTAAAATTTTAGATTGGGATGGTAAGTGGTGTATATATCTAAAGTAAGGGTGGAGGTAGTACTTTTTTTTAATGATATTTTATTTTTCCCTATGGCCTCATGTCTCATGTCTCAATAGGATCTTATCAGTGTCATTCCTCGATTGGATTTGAGGTAGTGGAATAGAATGCTTTTATCCCCTTCTCTCAAGAAAAAAATAAATAAGGTCATATTTGGAATGAAAACTGATAAAGACCTAAAACTTTATGGTTTCATAATGTATTTTTATCAATATTTTTGGGTAATTATTAGGGATGAGGTAACAACTATGGTAGAATTTTCTAGACAATACAAAAATGTGAGTGCTAATATAAACAACACCTTTCTTTCTTTAATCCCTAAACAGGCATTTAAATCCTTTTTTGGTGATTTTAGACTAATTATTTTATGTAACACTATCTATAATATCATTTTCAAATCAATATCATTTAGGTTTAAATCCTTTATTTATCGATTGATTTCTCCATAACAAGGTGGTTTCATCTTGGGGTGTCATATTCAAGATGGCATTATAATGGTTCATGATATTTTACACTCATTAAAATTCAATAAGTAATAGGGCATGCTCATCAAACTCAATATAAGTAAGGATTATGATCGAGTTAATTGGATATTCCTCATGAAGTTTTTGGAGAACTTTATATTTGATGATTGGTGTGAGTGGATATAAAACTGCATTTCCACTCCAAAATTACCAATATTAATCAATGTCATCCCTTTAAGGTTTTTTTAGGATTCTAGATGTATAAGGAAAGGGGATATACTTTCCAAAAAAAATTCATCCTAGCGGCTAAATATCTGAGTAGGTTGATTCAAGACATGAAAATAAAATGTTTGATCAAGGGTCATAGTGTTATACATATGTTGGACAATCTCTCCCATGAACATTTTATTGATGACACTTTTTTATTTGGAAAGGCATCTATTAGTGGAGCTACCTCCTTCAAGACTATTTTGGATTGATATCATTTGGCATATGGGAAAGAAGTAAAAAATTAAAAATCTAAGATATAAGTCATCAACAGTCTAAGACAGTGTCAAATGAGGTCAACCTGGTACCTAAATTTTTAAATTGGTAAGTTGCCTACTAAATATTTGGGAGTGCCTATATTTTTAGGATATATGAAAACAACTTTGTGGGATAACTTGTTTATATCTTTAAAAGAGATATTGAATTCATGAAAAGGGAAATTATTTTCCATGGTTGGTAGGATCACTCTAATAAAATCTTTCCTCAATGTTATGCCCATTTATCTCATGTCAGTTCTTTGGTGTCCTATTATGGTTATCAAAAGTGTCAACCAATTATGTAGAAAATTTCTTGGGTAAGGATGTGAAGATGAAAAAAGGTACACTTGGTGAAGTGGGATTAAGTTTGTTATTCCAATAAATTAGGTGGTGTTAGTATTATAAATACTACCCTTCAAAACATGGATCTTGGGACCAAATTAGTGTGGGAAATATATTTGAATCCTACCACCCTCTAGAGTAAAATCATCCAACTCAAGTACTTAGGATATTCTAATCTGATGGGTATATTATATTTTTATTCTCCATTGAAAGTTTCTCATGTCTATAAATTTATCATGCACTATAGACCTTTCATCACCAAGCATAACTCTTAGGTTATTAATAATAAGAGGGTTGACTCCTAAAATTTCCGAAAACCTCTTCAAGATTGCAAGGATTTTTAAAATGCAATGGAAACTATATACATTACTTGGGTAAATAAATTAAATGACTAAATCAACAATGGTAGGTGAGGATTAGTGGATATTTGGAATTAGAATCCTCTTGATGGTTCTACTATAATCCATTTTAGATAAGCACAATGTGTTATTAAATAATAATCAGGATACTATTTGTTATATAGGTTCTATGACATGTGAATATAAGGTCAAATTGGGTTATCATTTGGCATATTTTGAGGAGAAGCAGTGCCCTCAAGTCAAACTTATATGTTGGATTAGCTCAAGTTTAGTGAAGGTTGGTTCCTTTACTATCTTGTAAATCCCAAGACTAGCTCAAAAATATTGGATGGTGTGGCCCTTAAAGGTGTTTCATGTGTCTTCAGGAAGAGGAAAGTGGGGAACACTTACTTTACTTGTACTCCTTTTCATCATCCTATTAGTAATGGTTTTGTAAAAAAATAAGCTATCATGGGGCTCATGCACCCTCTCTATTTCATGATTTATCCACATGTAATTTAGGTGGGAAGGATATGTGATGAGGGATATTTAGATTTATATTCCTATAATCCTTATTTGGTTGCTTTAAAAGGAAAGGAATAGGTGAATCTTTTATGATATTGATCTTGACCTTCTAACTTTTTTTTATCAAACTTGAAATTGTGATCTCTAAAATTATCTCTTCTCATTTGATCATGAAACATGATAATATGTCCTCATGGGATATGTTGATAATACCAAATTGGATGTTTATCAATCTTCCCTAATTAATGGATCAATGGTAATCAAGGATAATTCTTATGCTTGAATTAGTACTTCATAGACTCCTATGAGCTTTTTTAAGCTAAATTTTAATAGAACAATTAGAGGTAATCTAGAAGTACTAAGGTTTATGTGTATTACAAGACATTGGTCAAGATCTCTCATCAAGGTTTTGTTAAAATTACAAGATGACATGAAAAACGAGGTAGAATCTCAAGTAGTGGTCTTAGGTATTTAATTATCTCCATATTATGACATTGAGAACCTAGTAATTTAAGGGGACTCCAAGATCATTATGGAAGCCATTATTAATCATCAAACAAAGGATTTAAGGATAAACAACATACTTAGTATGACGTCCAATTTTTGATGAATTATCATCATATTATATCAACCATTATTATAGGGAAGATAATCTATGAGGTGATTTTCTAAAAAAATGGGGGATTGATCAAAGGAGTGACCATATCATGGATAATCAATTATAAAAGTGCCAAGGCTTGAATTCATTGATCAATTCTAATCCTCAAGAATAATATTCATTTCATATCATGTGTAGGATTTTATGTTTGGGGATATTATTTCTATCATGGTTTCAAATTAACCCCAATAATTTTTGAATGGTCTTGATGTGATCCACAAGATTTACAAGCTTTAGGTTAAATGGGAAAGATGACAAGGAAAAGAAGATATTTTGGAATTGTTGATAAGGCTTTAGATACTGGTAGTGGTTACAAAATGAATTCTACTCTATAAAATGTGGATTTGATAAAATTTATGCTCTCTATATGGGATAATAGATGAGAGATGGATTTTATGGTTGGTATTTTTGATTAAAATATTTGTCTTATTTTCTAGACACCAAGTATGGAGGTTTTGGATGTGGTGAAATCCATCATAGGACCATAATATCAATAGGTTTTTGGGGGGAGAAAAATGAATGTGGACATAGCATTCTTATTTTTTTAAAAATTGGTTCACACCCTAAAATATGGTAATGTCTCACATAAGGTAGTAGAGACCCTCATTTTACCTAAACTGAGAGGTGGGCTATGTTCATGGCTTGATATACTAGTGGTACAGGATGGCTCTTCTCTTTCATTTTTGTATTCTTAGTGTTTAGGTTAATCTTTGAAACTACATAATTTATGGTTGAATGTGATGGAGGGAAATGTGAGTGTATTAGAGATAGCTTCTTCCCTAGATGATTTCTTGGCTCCTCTACCCTCTTTGGAGATAATTCTAGGTAAATTTGAATCGATTAAATTGGTGTTCATATCACATTTTCTAGTGTACTTATACAATGGCCAAGGTGTGAAGGTAGCGTTATAGGATTTTATAGAAGATAAGATGGTAGGGGATTCATATCCAAAATAGTCACCTATTGTATGGTCTCTATCCACATGTAGAGGCACCTACAGTTAATAGTGGATGTTATTGGACTTGGTGGTGTGTTTACTTAGTCAAAAGGGACCTGAGAAAAAGGTGAGCATGTATTGAAGGGTGGTGGCATAGATTAGAATCAAACTAATAGGAAACCCTTCATCTAAAACCAACCTCAAGATGTTTTTAAGCATGGTTAATATGAGAGGATTGGCTATAGTCAAATTTTATCGTCAAGATAGATGTAGGGGGTTGAAAATAATGATGTGGGTTCCATCTTGGCAATGGGGTTTTGACCCTCAAATTTTTTGTCATGTCTATATGTTGTGTATAGATCTACCATGGTCTCAATTGTTTGGGACTCTCTTATTTTATCTCTTTTTGTTATAGTAGTATCTCAATTTTCATTCCTTATTTAGTTTATCACTCTCTTTACAAGGTTTGTTCCTTGTATTTTGTTAATCTACCCTTTGTTTTGTGGTGATATTTTGGTTGGCATGGTTTAGTGTGCACTCCTAAACTTCCTCCTCTTTTTAAATTTATATATGTATAGGTGAGGATCCATTTTAAACCCTTATATCAATCTAAAAAAATATATACAATGAAAATGGGCAACATTTGTGTCTTCCTCTTTGTGATCCATCTTAAAAACTTCCTTCAACCTACACAAAGAGAAAGAGAAGAAATTAATTAAATCAATGAGTTGAATTTTTATTTATCCCTTAAGGAAAATTAGGGAAAACTCTTAAAAACTATATATAGTGGTAGAGATCCACCCAAGCCAATGGTGGGGATTTGACCCACCACCACTTAAATCAAGTGGGAACTTTATATTACTTTTTTGTTTACATTTTTGTAAATTAGCATTTATCCCTCCTCTATTTAGTCACCTTTTTAAAACTCTTCAAAAATTTCCATTAAAATTTGAGATATTAATTAGCCTTTTAGGTTTGGTTCCAAAAATCTATTCCAAATGCTTTAAATAATCAAGAAATTAAATTATGAAAAATAAATTATAAAACTTGAATCAATCAATTTACTCTAATGTCACTTAATATTTCAAATGATGATGATGGGGAGAAATTTTAAACCAAAGAGTGGCGAGAAGCTGTAGGTGATGAGGAAGAAATGAGGATGATGAAGATTAGGGACCAAAATGACTAGTCTAGAGAGGCATTCGGCATAGACTATTCATGATTGTTAGGAGAAGTTCATATATAGTGAAGGCGACTAGTCCATCAAAGAGAAAACATTATAATCTCAAAGAACTTGGGGGACACTTTGGGACCCAGGCTCTCTTGGTGACAACACATCTAATCTAGAGAGGGGCTCAATCTCAGCCCATTGAGAAGAATAATGGTCCTATTTGGGGTAGTGATACCATTTATAGAGTGGAGGTGGTTTTAGAAAAATATTATGACCTTATTATCTAAATAAAGGTAGTTGATAGTGAAAATCATGCCAAGAGACACTGGCTATGGAAGATCACCCACTCTAAGAACATGATTTTTGTTATTCATAGTTATTGGCTAATTCCTTTAAGAGCCTCAACATAGTCATGAAATAGATCCATTTGCGGTTTTTATGAAAAAATATTGAAGGATATAGGGCTCGACACTATATCATATCTAAATGGATTGAAACTAGTGGGTATCCAAGGTAAAAATAAGTATGTTACCCAAATTGCTCATAGAGTTTATAAATAATGGGTAAATATATTTTTAAAGAATAGAATAGTGAGAGACTACTTTTAGTCTCACTCAAATTTGATTATGGTGGATAGAGGAAACCAAATAAAATATTACCTTATTAGAGAAAATGATAGAGGATTTTTCTCTTTCCTCTTTTGGGCCATGGGGTTTTCCCATGAATCTAAGGAAATTATTCATGCTTGGAGAAAAAACCTATTTTATTTCAAGCAGCGACCAAAATATTAAGAATGGGTTGGATATGTCCTTATTGTGATCTAGATATTAATGGTTATAATGGGAGGAAAAGCCCACTTGTTGTGTCCCAGATGCATGGTGGTTATGTAAAAGTCCCAAGTATTAGAATAACTTCTACTCTTGGTGGAATATTATTCTACAGTGTAAGATTTAGGGAAGCCTTGTTGAAGTATGTTAGTTGGGTTTGGGTTTTTATATGAAAACTATTGAAGGCTCTATTTTTCTAGTCTTGAGTTTAATGGATAATGAGGATGATAAAGGACTCCTCATAAAAAATTATGGATTACAATATGAAACATGGGTGGAGGTCTCACTAAGTGACTATATAGGGTTACTTGTAGCTCAAAGAGTCTATAGAGGATGGGTGAATATCTTAATGAAGACCAGACTTGTGGGGGTCTACTTTTAGTTTCACCTAGATTTGATTGTGGTGGATAGAGGAATCCAAATAAAATATTTCCTTATTAGATAAGATGATAGTGGAATTTTCTCTTAAATTTTTTGGGGCCTTCGAGTTTTCCCATGAATTTAAGGATATTACTCATGCCAAGATTAAAAAACCCTATTTTTTTCAAGCTATGACCAGAATGCTAAGGACAAGATGGATATGCCTTTATTAAGACCTATCAATTAATTTTTTTAATGGGAATCAAATCCCACTTGTGGTATATCAAATGTGTAGTGGATGTGCAGAAGTTCCATGTAGTAAAGGACCTTCTATTCATAGTAGACCTTATATGTAGTGTAATCTTTAGGTAAGTCCTACTAAAGGGTGTTAGATCTTTGTGTCTCATTGATTTATAACATTTGTGTTTATACTAATGTTATGGTAACCTTAAAACCCTCTTGTTTCACCAAGGTTGTGGGATCCTCCAAACCCCTTGTTGTGTTAGTTATGGTTATGGGAGCCTTAAAACCCTCTAGATATACTATGTAAAGGTTGGTGGAGCCTCCAAACCCTATTGATGTACTTGTTATGGTTGTAAGATACTTAAAACCATATTGTTATATTTTATAATGTTTGGTTTGGGACCATCATATAAAACCCTCTCCCTAGTTGTGAGTCTAGTTATCAAAACCCTCACTTGACTGGTTCATAGCTCTAGATTCAAAAGCATTAATCTCATCAAATAATTTTTTTAATCTAATGTATTACCAAACTAATTAAAATCCTTTTTGAATTGAATGAAAATAAATACCAAAACTAGGAATTTATCAAAACTAAGACTTGAAACGAACTTTATTAGGTTTTAAAATGTGCAAACAATATTTACATAATAGTTATTTATGTAAGAAACTTTTTTAACCAATTCTGGATGGAATTTATAAGAACAAATTTCTAATTATCTTTTTCTCATTCCAAAGCCAATTTGGATATGGCATAAAGTAAATATCTAAGTTTGAAATTTATAAGATCTCAAACTTGGAAATAATTCTTTTAACATAGAAAATATGGAATCGGTTATAAAAAAAAATACTATCAAGAATCATTATTTTTGACCAATTTTGAGAGATAATTAAGTGGTAAAATATCTTTATCTTCTTATTTACAAAGTCAATTTGGAATTGATGTAAATAAAATATCAAGAAATGGGATTTATAAAAACAAAAAGTTGTAACCAATTTATTATAGCTTAAAGTTATCAATATAATAATAAAATATATTTTATTGCAAGTTATACTATTTTTTAGAAAGATAATTTTGAAGCCAATTTATGGACAATTTTTATAAGTCAATTTTATGAAGATAAATTCACTTTGAAATGCTAAACAAATTTTTAGTTTTATTCACAATAAAAATATTCCTATACTTTAAACATGATAAATATAGCTTAGAGAATAGGTTCTAATATTTATAAAATGTTATTTGTCTTGTTATGAATTAAAATATGGTGTTTTTGAACCCAATTTATCCAACTTGGAGTTGGTGTGTTTTATAGCACTTTAAAGCATCATTGTTTGTGAAATTTTGTTGAAGTGCATATTTTCAATTTCTTAGTAATTAGTGGCTATCATTTATTATTTTAGCCTAAAATAATTTTTATAACCTTAGGTCATGTTTTGAGTTGGAAACACTTTTAAACATCTAAGGCCCTAATCACACCTTGTTAGGCTAAAAATGGGTCCTTTTGCAATTGAATAGGACCATACTTTTAGAACAAGGCTCAATTATCATTATCAGAGTAAGAAGTATAAATAATTGCAATCCCCATATGTTTGTATGCTTTATAACTCATGGTAGTTCCTAGATCCCTTAGACCAACTAGGGGTCATGGTTTTACTTATAAAGTGTAACTACATTAGCTTAGTCATCTTCCTAATTGATGAAGGTTGTATGCCTTTGTTTTTGAGCTAATGCTCTTTTAGGAATGTTTGAAATATTATCCCTAATTCTAGTTATAGATGAGATCATAGATATTTAGGTAGTTTGAGGAGTGGGTTTAAGTATAACAAACCAACTCTTAGGACACTCTATTAAAGTGAGCATTATGGCTAACTAAATCTCGGTGTCATAGAGCATGTGGTTAAACAAATAACCTTAGAGAACTTGAGTTATCATAAATTATATAAGTTTTTATCTTGTGCCTGTGTATACTTCTTGTTCTATATGTGTGGTATGCTTAAATTTTTTTTTGGGTAGTGACCCATTTGATTATTTTATAAAGTAATCTTATATTCTTTTATCTTGACCTTGGTCACCATTAGAGAACCTCTTAGAGATAAAATAGCATAAGCCAAATATTTTTAAGACATTGATCTTGTTGGATCAATAGAATGTAGGGTTCCTTGTCACTTTAGACTCTCATTTGTGTTATCATGTGAGAGTACTTTGGGTAAGCACATGCACCTTAATATTTTAAGGTGTTTTATGATAAGTAACATTTAGATGTGTCATTTGACTTTGTGTAATATTAAATATCTTATATAAGATCACTTGAGTGACATAGTTTATTATTTATTGGATTAGAGTGCCAATGTAATTTTCATGATGATGCCTCATGAAGGAGGCCATAAAAAGATTAATAATAAATACATTAGACCATGATTTTAAGGTTTGGATATGTAGGTTTCTCATGTTTTGGTGGGGGCATGGAGTCTAGGTCATAGGCTTGGTTATGGGTGTTTTGTTATCATTAATCATGTTGGGCTTGTGAATTATTATTTGGATTAATTTTATATTTAATATTAGTGAAATAAAATTTGATATTGATCTATGTGTTTATTTTAAACCCCTACTCATTAAGTTTGGTTTATGTAGGGGTTAGCTATCTTGCGATGAATGCATTTTTCTAATCCCCTTGTTTGGCATGCCCTTGGGAGTAGATTTGTGTAGTATTTTAGTAAGTACTCTCTTATAGTGAGCCATAGGGTGACAACCCTATTACAAAGTAAATTGTTACTTGTTTCTTTTTCTCTTATTTGTTGACTCAAATATGTATGTTTGAATGAATTAAAGATATTTTAGATAAATAAATTATAATTAAATTCTACCATATATTCATGACATCATATTAATGTGACTATCCATTTTCTTTGATGAGGACATTAAGTATATTATTTTTGAAACCACATTGGATCCTAACCTCACTCTAAAATGTGTGTATTTTGCTTCCTAGGTAAGCATTTTGGTATAAATAAAATTGAAATTATGTGAATAATTAAATAATTATGTATCAAATTTATTTTTAATTTGGGACAATTACAATAATTAAACCAGTAATCCATTGCAATTAATAAGTAAACATCATTGAATTAAGTTAAAATAGAAAAAATTGCATGGATCTTGAGACAAAAATATTGAGCATGACATTTTGGTATTAGAGCATAGGTTTAACAATGGGAATACTATGAAAATTAGTGTGGTTGTTTAACTTACCCTCTATTTTAGAAATAAAATAAAATATATGTGAGTTATATAAATGATGAAGCCAACATACATTGTGATTTCTAAAAATATTAAAAAACATTTAGCATTGAGATGAATAAAGAACATGTAACATATATTATATGCTTCATGGTTGTTTAGATATAATTGAGATTTATAAAATTACATATGTTCCACCTATGCACACAAATAGATGTAATGATAAACTACCTATTGACAATGTATCTTAAGAGACTAGTGTTTATATAGGGATATTCTCAGTAATAGATGTTAGCTTGGTAACAATTGAGATTGTGATTGGTCAGACATGCAAATAGGAATATTTCCATCAGATAATTTTAAGGAATTGGGATGCCATGTATGGGGGTTTCTTACATGTTCTTATTCTTTTGACTATAGCAGTGATATATGTTTTGGTAGCACTATTATGGAGGATGATATTACAATAATTTTGTCTTACCTCTAGGAGGTAATCAATTTATTTTCTCTTACTTTTGGGAGTTCATCAAGTTATTATTTATGTTTTATCTTACCTTTGGAAGGTAATTATATTATAGTTTCTCTTACCCCTAGGAGATAATCAAGTTATTATTTATCTTAACTTTGAGAGGTAATCAAATTATTTTATCTTACCCCTAGGAGGTAATTGAGTTATTTTTATCTAAAATCTATAAGGTAATCAAGACTTATTTCCTTTTCCCCTTGGGTGGTTTACTAGGCCACATAGTGCTCATGATGTGATCTATTTTTGACATTATTTTATTGAAACTTACTTTTATTTGATTACCAATCTAAGTTATTTTGAAACCATCACCCACTTTCTTGTTTTTGATAATTGATAAATTATTCTCAATCATATATATATATATATATATATATATATATATATATATATATATATATATATCGGTTCATTTTTTATTTTTTTGTTGATTGTAAATGCTAGTTTCATATATGTTAAGTACATGCATAAATGGAACCCTATGTGGGTATGGGGGAGAAGAAGTATCTTGGAATATATATATTGGTTTAATATGGGAACTTGTATGGTCAAGTTCATGATACCATCCTTCTCACCCACTAGACATGGTGGTTTCATATAGGATTTTTATTAGGGGTTCTGAGGAGGTTTTGTGTTATTATACAAGGCTTAAGGAAAGCATTTTATTCATTATTATTTTTGAAGGTCTAAGGAGGATTTTATTGGGAGGTCTAAGGAGGTTATTTGTATATCAAATTTATTTCACTTCTATTTCAGCATTAATTTTATTATATTTAGATGACACTATTTTTACATGGTGTACTCTCACCTTGGGATGGTGAATAACTTTTTAGTATAATATTATAGTAGATTAGTTTTATTATTTCATGCACTACTTATCAAAATTATATGGTAGCAAAAGTTCTTGGGGTTTTAGCTAGTTTGTGATAGATTTAGATGATAGTCTGATACTATGACACAATGGGAACTACTTAAGAAAATTAATATCAACTATTTACTTTTAAAAAAACTTATTCTATTCAAAATGAATCCAATTACATAATAGTAAAATGATTTTGAAATTTGATCATTCTACAAAATTAATAAGATAAAAATTTGAGAATAAATTAACTTGTAAAAGGATGTTAAAAATCTATAATTGAAGCTATGTGGTTTAAAAATGTGAATTGGTATTTTTTTTTGTATATATGTTAGCTTGGGTTGAATTATTTTAACTTGGTATGCACTCTATAAGTGTGTGTTTTTTTAATCCATTGTGTTAGTTTGGCACATTGAGGATGATGATTTTATAAGGGGGAGTATGTAATATCGCTCATGAGGAAAGCCCTTCTTATTTTGATTTGAGGCATTCACCAAGTGCCATATCTCATGATAGTGCATAATTTTGAATTTTTTTCCATCCTTATTTTTAATGGATGAATTATTGATAATAGTTTAATAATTATTAATTGAATTGAAATTGGACCTTGTAAACATATATTTCCATTTTTCATAAAACTGATAAAATTGTAAATATATTTAAAAGGGTCATAGGCCTATTAAAAAGACTATGATCCCTATCTAATAGGATTTTTAAGAAACCTACAACCCTTAGGGTCTTAACCTAGTTGGTAGGATTGACTCACTAGATTGAGTGTTTTGTAAGGTATGTAAGAGAATTAAATTTTGTGCAATAAGCACACGTGGTCATATAATTGTGTGTAAGGTATGTACTTGAAGTAAATCCTTAAGTGTGCAAGGAAATATTATGGGTATTTTAATAAAGTATGTGACCGTGTATGCCATGAATATAACCCTTGTAAGGAGGGTATCTCTCTTCATTTAATGAGGATTTAGGAAAAGGAATGAAAGTCTCTTTTATTAAAAATTCATGATCATTGTTAGGGGCTCATATTAGTGTGAGGAAGGGAATGGGTTGAAGTAATTTAGATTGAATTGGTATAAGGATGATTATATATTCATGGATATTGGTATCTTGATTCATTCATGTAAATTGGAGGAGATGAGGTAAGTACTATTTTAACACACCTTGAGTAGAAGAAATAGCTAGTCAATCAATTGATGAAAATGAGAAGTTAGAAATAATGGTTTTTTTGGGCTTGAGCTCTCTTATATATTTTATTTTCACTTATCTCCCTCTCTTTTATAAAATTTAATATGATTTATTTATGGATAATTTCCTAGTGTTAAAATATATAAATGATGTATTGTTCTCTCCTCTCTCGGCTTGCCTTTTACATATGTACAAAGGTTTAGCTTGCTAAGAAAAGGTTAATTTTATAAATTATTTAACCCTAAAACATAAATATGGTGAATATATGGTTAAATCTTTAGAGATAACCTAGGGTATAATGATGGTAGACTATCTTTAAACTAGGCCAATTATATGTGAAACTCAGATAAATATATATTGAATTTATTATGCTAAGATGCTAAAGATAGAAAGTATATATATATTAGACACTAAAATGATAATGAAAATAAGATACGTAGTTGGTTATGATGCTAATATATATCTAGATCTAGAATATGTATAAATTAGATTGGGTCTAAATTTTGGATTAGTTGCCTATTTCTTGAAATTGTACCTTTGTAGTCACATACACTTGAATCAACTTAGGATGGTTGTGTCAACATTATTATCTAACTCAGACATAGATGTATAGTATAAAATACCTATTGAAACTAGATAGATCAAATGGATGCCTATATATATTATATGTCTCTTTCACTCTAGTGCATTCAATCTAGGTCATGGAATTTCACTCCTGGTCAAATGATGAAACCCTATTTCTTCATCTTCATAGTGGCAATAGAAAAAATGGGTTAGTGGCCACATAGTTTTGAGATTCCTCAAAGACTCCTCTATCAATAGGTGATACCTACATTTTAAATCCTTTGAAGATAACCTTATACTTATGTACTTCTCACTTACATGTTGACTTGTGTGTGAATCATGAAATGTGTGATAAGTATATAGGGTGACCTAGCTTATAACCTAGAAAATATGGCTCATGGAGTGATACTTAAGTAATTAAAACTTGTAGATATGTTGTCCCTATGAATAATATATAAATAGGAGAAAATAAGGAAGTTTTGCTCACTTGAGTGCTTGATTGAGTGTTTTTTATAGGTTTCCTTATGGCTAGGTAAGAAGTTGCTAGGTGAGGAATGAATGAGGGTTGATCTTATATTTATACCAATCCCTCTAGAGAATATCTCACATTAAATAACTTAGGCTAACCATAGGACTACATTTCATTTGAAAATTAGATGTCTTTAGGGAACTATAAACTTACATTGGAATAAGACACTTGCATCAACATAGATGTTTGACTAGGATGAAAGTATTTGTGTAGCTGGAAAACATGTGTAGGTCCATAACTTGTAGAAATGGAAGATAAACACATTTATAACATCCTAGGAAAGATATAAGGTCTAAATAATCATAATAACATTGGTTAGACTAAGAGATAAGTAATTAGGCATAGAGAGATAGTGTATATGAGACTTTTTATAGTGGGAAAGGTTTAGAAGTTGAAGGCACATCCATTATATGTATTTGCCAAGGGCACAATATTGAGGTGTTATATAATTTATAAATAGTGTCTACATTTCCCCCCTTTAATTTAGTAATGAAATTGATAGTTTAAAGGAAAAAATGTGTACATGGATGTGTATAACACACATTATCTTTGCTTGAGTCTAACTTGAGTGATTTGATGGTGACTGACCTAAAAACAAGATTAGGTTATGTTATATAATTAGTGGATATAACCTAAAATTAAAATCATTGAAATAATTGAGATTAAAAAAGAGTAAGGTTTAGGAGTATACCTATGTATTGATGCAGTTATCTTGATTATTAGTAATTTAATTTGAAATATATGTCATTTTGAATCATTGAAACTAATATTAAGACAAACATAAAATCTGTAAAGTGAATATATCTTTAGATATATAGAGATATTAGAGGACACATGACCCCAACCTTTGAGAAAATGTGTGTTACCACCTAGTAGTTGAGATTAGCTTAATCATGCAACCCAATAATATTTATAACCTAAGGAGTGTGACTGAACCAAGTCAACTCACACTATAAAATTGGTGAGGTTGGATGATGTAATAAATTCTAACCTATAAACTTGGAAATATTGATTGATTTAATAACATCAAGTATACCAAAAAGTGAGCCAACTACTATAGTACATTGGCTTAATATAGTTTGTAAAAATCCAACCTAGTGGGTGATGACAGTCCTTGAAAGTTTTTGGAATTTGAAACTGATTTGATTTTGTTATATTAGGCACACATTTAATAACATATTCACCTTAGATATGTCTCATGTTAAAACTATATATAACAATGGTACCAATATATAGAATTCTATGATAAATATGTATTTGAATCATATAACTATGAATTTTGGATAATTTGAAAATGTGTGTGGAGAACATGCCCCCACTACAATATGGGTATGTTGCATATTGAATAAATGTGGAAGTCATGCCTCTATCTAATACCCAGACTCATATGCTACACTTTTGAGGTAAGGGAAAGTAATAACTAGTATTTACCTTACCTCAAAAGGATAATATAACCATGTAAACTATGAATGTACCATGTAGCATATAGAGGGAACATGTATAGGAAAATATATCATTAAAGCACAAATAATCTGATCACATCAATTCCTAATATGCATGATTTAGATCATGGAAACATATTGATAGTAATAGTATAGGCTCAAAAATTAGTCAAGGACACACATAAGATAACTCAAAGGCAAATAAAAATACAATGGTCTAAGGAGACCTTAAATAAAGGGCATGTTCAAATGTCACACAATCTAAGAGACATAACTTAGTCAAATGTATACAAATCAAGAAATGACATATTCAAATGTCTACATACAAAAAATAATGACATATTTAAATGTTAAGGAGGTAAGAAAAGGCAAAAGGGCCATAAATAATGGGATATATTCAAATGATTAAGTAATCAAGACAATAGAAAGATAATACACTCAAGGAAGTGCAAGAATGAAGGCATAAACAACCAACATAAAAATAGCATACTAGTCCATGGATCATATGTGTTAGAAAAATTGTTAATTATATAGTGTATTAAGTATACTATAAAATATATAAGCATGGATAGAGGCATTTATAATTACATATATGAGCTCAAACATGATAATATAAAGTGACCATCGCATGGTATAACCTAAATACATCGTGATCATAGAATTTAATGCCCCTAATGTCCCGATGATGTGAATAGAGGGAAAAATACAACATCCAAAATATGCATAGATCATGTATCTATGTGTGCAAGTATCACACTAAAAATATGTGTGAAATACATGTGTATATATAAAATATTTATATACTAGCTACCAACATGGAAGCAACAACATGTATGCCAAGGAGATAATAGGATATGTAAAAATTGATAACATTATTGTATTTTTCTAGTTTTTTATTGTATTTTTAAAATTTGTGATAGGAAAATACTCTCAAATGATCTCATCCAAAGTATTTTCTTAGATATATCCCCATTTTTAATCTGGTGTAATAAACTAGTGATCCTTATGAGGAGTGTGCATAGGTTTAATATTTATCTTTATAAGATCTATTATGTTATGTTATATATAATAGGATATGGTTGTGAAGAAGAAATAGTAGGAGTAAGGGTTCATGGAACCCATTATTGAATGGTCTATAGTTTCTTTGTAACAACATTTATATGAACATGTGTAGGTTCTCTAGATATTTGAATATGGTGTGTATAAGATGAGGATTATATGTAACCCACTATGAATCCTTGATGCAATGGTATTTCAATTATTGGCCACCTAGTAAATGGGATTTTATTTTCTTACCATTTTAAAAAATATTAATATTAGGAGGTTTGATAATTATCTTAATGGATATAAATTTCTATTTCTCAAGTGGATGTTCATATGGAATTCTAAAAATTATAATTACCTTATTGTCATTAATGTATTTAACATACCCATACATTATAGAAGGTATTTCTCAAAGTGTATGTATTCAAGGTCATCCCAATAACATATAAAAAACACCCATGGAAGGTATAACTAATAAGGTAGTAACCACATGTCCAGGACCCACCTATAACGTAAGTTAATCTCACCAAGAACCAATTATGAGGTCCCATCAAATGCTCTAACTTAAATGTTTAGAGGATGTAAATAATGTTTTTTATAACATACATGTATAAGTAATGTCATGGTACAAATGGTTTTTATTGTATCATCATCAATCATAACACTTTGTATATATTGGTGATCAAGATATCCTTGAATGAATAAGGAATGAAGATCTAAGTCATCATACCTAATCTCACTATCATCATAAGTAATGGAGGGTCAATGAAACATAGGAGCTATACATAATTTATAGGTACCAATAATACAATATAATAGGTGATTATAATGAGATAGATGAGGATGTAATTTATATTCCATTTACACTTATATATCCTCCTTTGAATTATATTGTAAATTATTGTTAAATATTTTCTATTTCTGGTAGTGATCACTAGGTTGTGAACCTAATTACTTTAAAGGATCAACAAATGTAATTTTTTGGTCATCAATGAGGTCTTAGATATTATGCTTCAAGGTAAAACATATGTTCTTAGAATGCCCATGGACTTGGTAATAGTCATAATAATCATTCACATCATACCCTTCAAATAGAGGTCTACTCATATCAATCTCTATAATATGAGGGAGAGATATAATGAAACTCTACAAACCATATGATTAATAAAGTAGAGACTTGGGTAAACATGAAAATTGTCTCCATAGTGCATTGGATAACACAATTTTATTAGGTAAATGTGATGTTATAGACATTATTTCTAAATTATATATCACCTCAGTCTTGTACACTTGGAAAATACATATCATGGATGTACCTTCAGCGTCTAGACCTTTCCTGCTACTAAATGATTGCATACATTATTTATTTATTCCAAATTAATTATCTCTTAGTTTTACCAATGATATTTTGATGACTTAGACCTTATATATTATCTAGATTTTTATAATCCTGATTATCTTTTATCCTTACAAATTTTAGATGTATACTTGTTTTCCAACTACCTCGACACTTGCATCCTAGTTAGACACCTATGTTAATATAGTTGTCATCTTTAAATGAAAGTTCTCAGTGACCTAATTCATCCTAAGTGATTCAATGTGAGATATTATCCAAGATTATTTATATAAATATAAGATCAATCATTATTCATTACTCACCTAACACATACCTATCAACTTCTTACCTACTCACAAGACACCTATCAAAAGCACTCAAGTGAGCAAAGCTTTCTTATTTTCTCTTATTTCTATAGTATTCATAGGGATACCAAATTTATAGGTCTAAAGTAATAAAGGAGCATACCAAGAGACACATTTTCCATGTTACAAGCTAAATCACTATTGTACATGATTATCACACATTATATGATTCACACACAAGACAATACATAAGAGAGAACTACATAATTTTGAGGCCATATTCATAATATTGGATATGTATCTAGTGCTTTATTGAGGGGTATCTAGGTAAAATTGACATCATATACACAATAACCCATTTTTTCCATAACCATTATGAAGATGAAGAACTAGGGTTTTCTCATTTAACAAAGAACAATAGTTCATAACCCAAATATAAATTCACCACAATAAAGGATATAAAGAACCTAGAAGCATCTAGGTGGTCACATCTAGTTCAACATGTATTTCTTACTAGACACCTATATATGAGTTAGATATTAACATAGATGTAACTATCATAGGTTGATGCAAGTGTTCATGACTATAAAGGTCAAATTTCCAAAATTGGACAACTGATCTAGAATCTAGATCTAATATACTTTCTACTTGTTCTTAATATAGATCTATATTAGCATTAGAATCAGCTAGGTATCTTGTTTTCATTATCATTATAGTATCTAGCATATATGTACTTTATATCTTTAGCATATTAGCATATATTCTATTTGAGTTTTACAAGTAATTAGCCTACTTTATAGATAGTCTACCATCCTTTTGCATGAGGCTATCTCTTACCCCTTTAACCTTATATTTCCCATATCTATATTTTAGGGTTAAAAATTTGGTGAACTTGATTCATATGAATGCAAAAAAAATTGATTTCTATGGTTTTTAGTTAGTTGGGTTTTCATATTATTGTACTTTTTCATTTCCTACTTATATTATTTTGCATGCAACCTAGGCATAACCCTATATTGGGAGGTGTGCCTATCGAACAAATTGAACTTACCCTCATACCACCTAAGATTTCTAAAACCAATAAGGAACCTAATCATATGGATCATGATGCTACCAATGTTTAGAATTAAAAACATATTGATAAGGTTATCATATAAGAATATTTTGATAATGAAAACCATGAGTCTAATGAAACTAATGATCATGAGCATATTTGTCAAAACCTTGAATATCTTGATGAAATATTAAGAAACATATTAGAAACTAAAAAATCAAAAAGTGTAGATGAAAAATCAAATCTATTTATTGATAAATTTATTCAATTTATGGACCATCTCGATACACTAACAACCCTCCCCTTGAGCACATTACTGCTTCATATTTCTAATGGGGGCACGAGATATGTATTTTGGACTTTTTTCCCTAAAAATACTATTTGGAAATCTTACATGGGAAAAATTAAATGATTAAACTCAAATACCAGTTTCAATACATATGTCTACCCCACCTATAGATAAACCTCCTTTAGTGACTTCTCAAATTCCAACCTAAAAGACCAAGAGGTGTAAGCTCTTATCTAAACTATAAAACTTTTGAAAACTAAGGTTACAAATATTGAACAAAATTTTATGAATCTCCTTATATTATTTATTCATAAGAGGTGTTTCATAATGCTCTTGCACAAAATATATCTTTTCACCCTTTACTAACCAATTTTTTTCCACCTAAGTTCACATTTTATGATGTCAAGGGTGATATTGTTTAGTATGTTCAATATTTTTTATGTGGTATGCCTTGATTATGCCTCTAATGATAATATTTTGATCATATTATTTCCAAGGAGATTAAAAGACTAGGGTTTGAAATGGTTATATGATTTACCAACTCAATCTATAAATGCCTTCAAAACCCTTGTAGATATTTTTTTGCACACTTCTCTGTTAACATTATTAGAAAGGTTTTATATGACCAAATTGCAAAGATCAAACAAGGAACCAATGAACCTATTAATGAATATGTCTTGAGTTACAAGATAGTGTTAGCTAAAATGACCAATCCTATATAAAATAAAGATATTTAATATATTCTCAAGAAAAGTATGCTTTTTCCTTTACACGATTCCATTATATTCAAAAATTTCAAATCTTTCAATGACTTATGCCATATTGTTGATGATCATGCAATGAAACTTATCTTGTTGAAAAAATTTATGTATAAAATACATTGACTACATCTAAAACTAATACCAAGGTTAGTATCAAAGCAATTTATAATATCAAACCTATTAATCCTAATAAATAAATAATGTTCATGGTTAATGTGGTTGTCATAACCACCTGATAAACTTGTGTTATCCAATGAACCACAGAGATAATTTTCAAACTTACTTGAGCCACCTTATTCATTAGATGTATGGATTATAGAGTGTCATCTTATATCTCTCCCTCATCCTATATAGGTTTATATGAATAGACCTATACCCAAAGGGTATGATGCAAATGCTTATTTTGACCATCACCAATACCCTAGGCATTCTATGAAGAAGTGTTTTATCTTGAAGCATAAGATCCAAGAACTCATCCATGACCAAAAAATTACATTTGATGATCCTCCAAAGGAATCATGTTCAACACCTACTGATCCCAAAAAATATAAAATATTTAACAATCCTTTATAAGATCATTCAAAGAAGGATCTAGACATGAATATGGCATATAATATGCACACTCCTCTAGCTCATCATGATAACCCACTAGATGAGATTATTGGTACCTATACATGACATACACTCCTATGGTTCAAATACCCTCCATTAATTTTGATGATTGTGATATTATGGATGATGATTTAGATATTCATTCCTTATTCATTTGAGCATACCCTGACCACCAAACTATAAATAATGTTATGATTAATAATGTTGCAAGTGAGAAAATTTGTATCATGACATTAATTATGAATTTAAGTTATATAAATCATGGTTTACATCCTTAGGCCATATTAGTTAGAGTATTTTATGGCACATCACAACATTTTTTGGGCGAGATTGTCTTACCTTTACAGGTGGGTCCCACCCATGGTTATTACCTTCTTAGTTATACCTTCCACATGTGTTTTTGATAGGCTATTAGGATGACATTGGATACATAAACTTTGAGTAGTACCTTATATAATGCATGGGTGTTTTGAATAAATTAATGTCAATTAGGTAATTATAATTTATAAAATTCCACATGAATATCCTCTTCAACAAGAGAATCTTATACCCAAGTAATTAATTATCAAACCTCTTATGTTTAATCTTCTACAAAAGGGTAAGCAATAAAAAATTCCCTTTACCGAGCACTTATTACTTGAGAGGACTATTGCATCATATATCCACAGTTGGTTCCTCAAAATCCTCATCTATTACACACCATATTCAAATATCCATATCACCTATACATGTTCTTATTATTGTTGTTCCAAATAAGCCTTATACCATTTAGAAATGGGTTTCACAAACCCCTACTCCTAATATTTTTGATTCATGACCATAGAGTCCTATTATATATACACATAACATAACATATTTCATAATTCCAAATATTAAACCTATGCACACTCCTTAGTAATATCACCATTTTATTACACCATGTTCATAGTGTAGAGATATCTATAAGTATCCTTTGGATTAGATCATAGGATATATTTTTCTTTCAAAAATTCAAAAAACACCAAAAAAATAAAAATTTCAAAAATACAAAAATATTTTCAGCATTTACATATTCTAGCTCCTTGGCATATATGTTGTTGGTTCTATGTTGGTAGATAGCATATCAATATTTCCTATATACACATGTTTCACACATATTTTGAGTTTGATAATAGCTTACATAGATACATGATCTATGAATTTTTAGATGGTGGGTTTTTCCTCTACTCACATTACTAGGATCTTGGGGCATCCACCTTTATGATCATGATACATCCAGGTTATATCATTCCATGGTCACTTTACATTATCATGTTTGAGCTCATATATGCACTTATACATGTATTTATCCATGCTTATATATTTTGTAGTGTACTTTATATGCTATATACTTAATATTTTTTGTTGACACATATATCCAAGGACTAGTATGTTATGTTTATGCTAGTTGATTATGCTTTTATTCATGCACTTCCTCGAGTGTCTTGCCTTGCTATTGTCTTACTTATTTGAGCATTTGAATATGATCCATTATTTGCATCTCCTGTGTCTTTTTTTACTCTTTGACATTTGAATATGTCATTATTTATTGTATGTTATCATTTTTAATATGTCATTCTTATTTTTGTGGACATTTGACTAAGTCATGTCCCTTTGATTATGTGTAAATTGAACATGGCCCTTGTTTGAGGTCTCTTTAGAGCATTATCTTTTGATTTTATTTTGAGTCCTCTTTTGTGTGACTTTATTGATTGTTAATCTTAATAATATTATCTAGATATTTCCATGATCTACATCATGCCTCTTAGGACTTGGTGTGATCATATTCTTTTTCCTTTAATTATAGATTTACCTAGACATGTTCCCTTTATATGCTACATGGTGTATTCACAATATATGGTTATCTTATCCTTTTGAGGAAAGGTAACTACTAGTTTCTACTTTCCATCACATCAAAACATGGGAAATATCAATAGGTGCATGCCATAGAGGCATGATTTCTACATTACTTCATAAATTCAGATTGTAGTAGGGGCATGTTTTGTAAACATATTATCCACATTTGGCATAGTTTTAGATTTAGTGGGGGCATGTTTTAGAAACATGTTATCCACATTCAATATGAAACATACCTAGATGATAGTGGGGGAATATTTTGGAAACATGTTCTCCACATTGGCATTTATATCAGTGTTTAGATTTCTCTACATTGGCACTTATATCAATTTTTAGATTTCTCCACTTTTTCACTTACACTAGTTCTCATATTCAGATTATGGTGGGTGCCATATTTTAGAAAGATGTACTCCTTACTTACACTAGTTTTTAGACTCAAATTATAGTGGGGGGGGCATGTTTTGGAAACATGTTCTCCATGCTTATACCAATTTTAGTTTTATATTATAGTGGGGGAATGTTTTGGAAACATTTTATCCACACTTACACAATTTCAAATTGGCTAAACTTCATAGTTCTATGATTATAATACACATTTGTGGTAGAATTATATACATTAGTACCATTTTTATACAAAGTTTCAATATGATACATATCTAAGGTGCATATTTTATGCAATTTGAACCTAATATTATAAAATCAAATCAATTTCACATTTGAAAAACATTTAGGGACTGTCATCATCCACCAGGTTGGAATTTTATAGACTATATTGAGCCAATTTACTATACTAGTTATTTTACATTTTAGTATGGTTGATGTGATTAAATCTCTTAATATTGACATGCTTATAGGTTAGACTTGATTGCATCATCTAACATCACTAGATTTATAGTGTGAGTTGACTTGATTCACTCATACCCACTAGGTTGTAAGTATGATTAGGTTGCATAGTTGAGTTAATATCAACTATTAGTGGCAACTCATATTTTCTCAAAGTTTTGGGGAATGTGTCATCTAATATCTCTCTATCTATTTATATATATGAAATTTTCATATTTATATTTATCCTAATCTTAGTTTTAGTGATTCATAATGATACGTATTTCAAATCAAATTTATAAAATGAAAGATGGTTGTGTCGATACATAAGTGTACTCCAAAACCTTGATCTCTTTTAGTTTAAATTATTTCAATGATTTTTTATTTCAAATTATATGAACTGATTATTTATTGTAACATGCTCTTGGTTACATGTTAATCACTAGAAAAGGACTCAAGCAAAGACAAGGTGTGTTATACACACCCAAGTATGAATTTATTCTCATTTAAACTAGTAATTTCATTACTAAATTAAAGGGGAGGCAAAGTAAAAATTATTTATAATTTATATAACACTTTGGTCTTATACACCTAGAAAATAGATATCATGGATGTAACTTTAACTTATAGACCTTTGTTTTTGCCAAAAGGCCTACATACACTATCACTCTATGCCAAATTGATTACCTCTTAGTATTACCAATATTATTATTATGACTTAGACCTTATATGTTTACTAGAATTTTATAAACATGCTTATCTTCCATCTCTAAAAGTATAATACCTACACCTATTTTCTAGCTACCTAGACACATACTAGTTATACTCTTATGTTGACATAAGTGTCATATTCCAATGCAAGTGTCAAGTGCCATAAATTCATCTAATTTTCAAATGAAACATACTCCTATGGTTAGCCTAAGTTATTTAATGTGATATATTATTTAAAGGGATTGGTAAAAATACAAGAACAATCCTCATTCATTCCTCACCTAGAGTAAACCTAGCAACTTCTTGACTACTCACAAAACACTTATCAAAAGCACTCAATTGAGAAAAGCTTCCCTATGATAATTTATTTTCATATTAGTCATGGGGAAAACACATATAAAGGTATGAAGTACTAAATGAGTATCCCAAGAACCACACTTGCCAATTTACAAGCTAGGTCACTATTGTAGTTATTTATCACACATTGCATGATTCACACACAATCCAACATGTAGGGGATATCTACATAATTATGAGGCTCTCTTTGGAGTATTAGCTCTGTAGGTAAAACTCATTTATAGAGGGATATTTTGGTTATATAGAGACCATGTTCCCACTAACCCATTTTTCCCAAATCCACCATGAAGATGAATAACTAAGGTTTTTTAATTTGATAACGAATGAAAATCCATGACCAGATATGATTGCACTAGAGTAAAGGTGACATAGAAACTAGAAGCATATAGGTGGTCACATTAAATTTTTAATAGGTATTCCATATTGGACACCTATATTTGAGTTAGATATTGGTATCGATGTAACCATCTTAGGTCAACATAAGTGTCTATGCTATAGAGGTCAAATATTTAGAATCAGGTGATTGATCTAGAATCCATATCTAGTCTACTTTATACCTATTCTAGGTCCATATATTTATTAGTAGCAGAATAATCTAATTAACTTGTTTTCATTATAATTATAATATTTATCATTGTTATATTTTTTATATTTAGCATTTTAGCATAATAAATTAATTATATGATTTATCTATGTTTTGTAAACAATTATCCTACTTTACAAATAGTCTACCATACTTGTGCCCTAAGCTATATCTTACCCCTTTAACCCTATATTCCTTGTATCTATAATTTAGGGTTAAATAGGCACCACATTATCTATGGTAGTTATTTATTTTTTAGGCTTAGGAGGTTTAACCTTATAACTTGGTTTGATAGTAAACTTGGTATTATATTTAGATGTAGTCAGTTTGTTTGCTACATATCTAATTTTGTTTAATAAAATAAGTTTCATTTTAAAATCACAAATAATATGGCATAAGTATTCAGAATATTTGAAATTTTTGAATATAATGGAATCATGTAAAGGAGTAATAAAACTTTGATTAAAAATATCTTGAAGTTCTTTATCTACCATAGGATTAGTCATTTTAGCCAACATTATCTTATACCTCAATACATATTAATATGTTCATTGGTTCCTTGTTTGATCTTTAAAATTTTGGTAAAATAAATATTTTTGATAATTTTAATAGATAATTATGTCAAAAATTGATCACAAGAGGTTTTTAGGTGTTTACTGATTAAGTTGTTAAATCATAGAACCACCACAAAGCATAGTATTTTAAGCTCTTTGTAAATTATTTGGTCAAAATTTTATAATTGGAGGCATAATCAAGGCATGCCTCATAAAAATATTGAAGATTTTGTTCAAGATCACCCTTTCCTTCATAAAATTTAAAATTAGGTGAAACAAAACAATTTGGAAAGGGGTGAAAATTTATCTCCAGTGCAAGAGGATTATACAACACCGCTTATGAATCAATAGCATAAGGAGGTTTCATATAATTTTATTCAATATTTTTAACGTTATTTTTCAAAAGTTTTATAGTTTGCATAAGAGCTTTCACCTCTTGGTATTTTAGGTTTGTCATTTGAGAAGTTACTAAAGGAGGTGTACCCATAGGTTAGGTAAATATAGGTATTGAAACCAATATTTGAGTTTAAGCATATAGGTTTACCATATAATATGTGGCAATAGTAATTTTAGAGAACAAAGGTTGAAATACATAATCCATGTCTCCACTAGATGTAGGTAGATTGATTGGTATGGAATCATTTATAGTACCATCTTAGGATTCACCATCACTAGGTGAGGAATCCTTATCCTTATCATGCTTATTGATTTCATCTCTTATAACATACAAAAATACATTTTTTAAGCCCTTGTTATTATTGATATGAGAGATCGATGCTTCTTTCTCTTCCATTTTAAATCAGGTTTTTTTATTACTATTTTCCATTACTTTAGGAATGAAAAATTATATAATTTGAATATTAAACTAAAACCCTAACTAGTTAAAAAACCTAGGAATAAAAAAAATTACATTCACATGAATCAGGTTCACCAAATCTTTAACCCTAAAATATAGATATGGGGAATCTATTGTTAAATAGGTAGAGATCTCCTAGGGCACAAGAATGGTAGACTATCTATAAAATAGGCCAATTAGTTTTGAGACTTAGATAAACATATATTGAATTTATTATGTTGAGATGCTAAAGATAGAAAGTACAACTATGCTATATATTTTTAATGGTAATGAAAATAAGATAGCTTATTCTAATACGAATATAGATCTCAATATAGAACAAGTACAAATTAGATTAGATCTATATTTTGGATTAGTCACTTGATTATATAAATTATAACTCTATATACACAAATAATTATGTTGAGCTAGGATGGTTATATAAATTTTATTGTCTAACTCAGATACAAGTTTCTAGTATAAGTACCTACTGAACTAGATATGACCACCTTGATGCTTTTGGGTTCTATGCCATATTCACTCTGGTGCATTAATATCTAGGTCATTGACTTTTTACCCTTGTCAAATGATAAAACCTTATTTATTAATCTTCATAGTGGTATTGAGAAAATTATTTTAGTGGGCACATAATGTCAAGCTACCCCAAAGACCCCTCTTTCAATGTACTCTAAAGAAGGCCTCAAACTTATGTAGTTTTATGCTATGTGGTGGATTGTATGTGAATCATGAAATGTGTAATAATAAAGTACATAGAGTGACCTAGATTGTAATTTAGAAAATATGGCTCATGGAGTGCTCATTCAGTACTTTAAACTTGTAGATATGTCATCCTTATTATTGATATGGAAATAGGATAAAATATGAAAGTTTTTCTCACTTGTGTGTTTTTAATAAGTTTCCTTGTGGGTATATAAGAAGCTTTTAGATAAGGAATGAATTAAGGTTTATCTTTTATTTAAACCAATCCCTTTAGAAAATATCTCACAATATATCACTTAGGCTGACCATAGGAATACACTTCATTTTCAAATTAGATGACTTTAAAGCACTGGACACTTAATTTTAGAATAGGACACTTTCATTAACATAGGCATCTAACTAGGATGCAAGGGTTCAGGCATATAACTTGCATAGATGGAAAATAAGTAGGTTTATAACATTTTGGGAAAGATAGAAGGTTTGAGACATCAACATAACATTGGTTAGAATAAGATATAAGAAATTAGATAAAAATATATAATGTATGTGAGCTATTTCACAGTGAGAGAGGTCTAGAATTGAAGGTACATCCATGATATGTATTTTCCAAGAGCACTAGACTGAGTTGCTATATAATTTAAAATTAGTGTCTAAAAAAACTAGTAAACTCATAATATCCCTTCCTCAAAAGTGATTTCATGATTAAGCTAAATAGAAAATGGATTGTTGTTATAATGTTTAATTTTTTGTGATGTTGCTCCTTTGATATATAGGTAGTTATTTATGAAATAAATATTCTTATTCCCTTTATGAAAAGAAAGTTATTCACTTGAGTTTGTATAGTTTCCTTGTTGAGAATATTAATCTCTATTTCTCATTATTTGTATCAATAGAAGATTGTACAAAAATATTTCACTCTACCTTTCACTCTCTCCTTTTCGGGACATATGAATTAAATATAAAATGAAATTTATATATTTAAAATACTTGCAATTAAAATTTATGAAAATTATTATGTTTCTATTCATTTAGTATATATTGAATACACATATATAATAACTTAAAATTGAATATACATATATATATATATATATATATATATATATATATATATAGGTGTGTGTGTGTGTCTACAAACACACACACACATAAACACACACACACACACACCTATATTATAATTAAAAAACAAAAAAAAGTTTAATTTTTATGTTTGGATGTCTTGTAACTCTTGGTAGTGCCTATATATACATATATATATATATATATATATATATATTGTAATTAGAAAAACACAAAAAAGTTTAATTTTTATGTTTGGATGTCTTGTAACTCTTGGTAGTGCCTAGATACACTTGGGCCAACTAGGGGTTACGATGTTACCCACAAGGGGTATTACATTAGATTATTAATGTGCCTAATCAATGAAGGTCATATGCCTTTAATTTAGATCTAACACTAATTTTAGAATGTGTGAACTATGACCAACCCTGATTCTATGTGTTAATCATATCACCCCACACACACACACACACACACACACACACACACACATATCTAGGAGTGGTCACATGTATAATGAACTAACCATTAGGACACTCTCCTAGAGTGAGCCTTATGACTAAATAATTTTGGGTTTAATATAACACATACTTAAAAAATTAACCTTAGAGTGTTTGCATTAGTTTAAATTATAGAGGGTTCCTCCTAACACATGTTTATCCTTATAGTTCTAGTTATGTGGTATGCTCAGAAATACAGTTATTGTTAGTTAGTGACCCTCTTTGATTATTTTGTAAATAATATTATTTTCTTCCACCCTAATATTTTTCAACATTAAAGACCCACTCAAGAGAACAAGCTTCTCAAAATAACATAAGCCAAATATTGATGACACTTTTGTCTTATTGGATCAATGGAATGTAGGTTCCTTGTTGTGTTGAACTCTCATTTATGTTATCATGTGAGAGTCCTTTGGGTAAGCACACACACCTTATGATGTTAAGGTGTTTTATGATAAGTGACATTTGGATGTGTCATTTCACCTTGTATATTCATCTTGATCTTATAAAATCTCACTTGAGTGGTGAAGTTTATCCCTTGTTGGTTTAGATTTCCAACCTAATTTTGATGATGATGACTCGTGGAGGAGGCTATCATGAATTTAAGGAGAACTACATCAGACCATTATTCTTAGGAATGAATATGGAAGCTAACCAAGTTATAGTGGGGGTATGATATCTAGGTCATATGCTAGGTTTGGGGTGTTTTATCATCATCATTTGTATTGGGCTTGTATTTTGTGCTTTAGATTAAATTTATATGTAATAATAATTAAATAAAATTTGATATTGATAAATTTGTGTTTGTTATCAACCCCTACTCATTAAGTTTTATTTATGTAAGGGTTGTCTACCTCAATATGAATTTATTTTATTTTATTAACTCTCCTTATTTTTCATGCCCTTGGGAGTAGAATTGTGTAGTTTTTTCCTAAGGACTCTCATTTGGTGAAACTTAGGGTGATAACCCTATTATAAAGTATTTTTTTCCTTGTTCATGATTACTTTCCCTTGTGTGTCTTTACTCAAAGATGTATGTTTGAATGTCTTCAAGATCTATTAGATGAATAAATTATAATTAAATTAGATCGTATATTCATGGAATGATATTAATGTTATTATCTCTTGTATTTGATGAGGACATTAAGTAAATGATTTTTGAAACCACATTAGATACTAACATCACTCTAATATGTTTGTATTTTGCTTTCTAGGTAAACCTTGTGGTAGAAAGAAAAAAAATTTACTTAAACCATTAAATAATTAAGTGTCACATTCATTTTTAATGTTGGGATAATTAAAAAATTTAAACCATTAAGCCACTATAGTTAATAAACAAACATCATTGAATTAAGTTAATAAAAAAAATTACATGGGTTTTGGGATAAAAACATTGGGCATGAAATTTTTGTATCAGAGCATGGGTTCAACACTAAAAAATCTAGAAAATCAGTGTGGTTAGTTTAGTTACACTTTATAGTAGATAAAAAATATAATATACATGAGATATATGAATAATGAAGCCAAAATATGTAGTGATTTTTTCAAAATATTAAAAACTTTGAGCATTGAGATGAATAAAGAACTTGTAATGTATATTATATGTTTCATAGTTGTTCAGAGTTCATTAGGATTTTAAAATTTACATATGATTCACCCAAGCACATAGAGATATGTCATGATAGACTACCTATTGACAATATATCTTTGGAGACTAGTGTTTAAATAGGGATATTCTCATTAAGGGATGTTATGTTGGTAACAATTGAGATTATGATTGGTCACACATGGGGAATAGGAATATTTTTATGGGATAATTTTGAGACACTGGGATGCCTTGTATTGTGGTTGCTTATTTACTCTTTTAATTTTGACTACAATAGTGATAAAATTTTTTAGTAACATTATTATGAAGGATGATATTACACTTGTTTTCTCTTACCTCTAGGAGGTAATCAAAATATTTTCTCATACCTATAAGAGGTAATCAAGTTATTATTTCTCTTACATCTGGGAGGTAATTGAGTAATTAATTCTTTTACCTCTAAGAGGTAATCAAGTAATTAATTCTCTTACCTCTAAGAGATACTTGATTTGATTTCTCTTATCTTAGTGAGGTAATAAAGTTATTTTTCTCTTACCTTTGAGAGGTAATCGATTTATTTTTCTCTTACTTTTGGGAGGTAATCAATACTTATTTCTTTCTCCCCTTGGGTGGATTACTAAACCACATAGTTCTCTTGATATGATCTATTTTATACATTTTTTCTTGAAAATGATTTTGATTTGATTGAAAATTTTAGTTTTTTTGAATTATTCAATCAATAATTGAATTATTGTGTTGAAATTTAAAGTTACAAATTCTAGGTTTAATTTTTTTCATTTTTTTAGACTATTTGGTCTTAATGTGTGTGTGTGTGTGTGTGTGTGTGTGTGTGTGTGTGTGTGTGTGTGTGTGTGTGTGTGTGTGTGTGTGTGTGTGTGTATTATATTTGATCAATTTATTTTGAATTTTTATTTTGATAATTATATATGCTAGTTTCATATATATTAAGTATATACATGATTGGCACCTTGTGTGGGTATGGGTGAGAATAATTAGCTTGTAATATAGCTATTGGGTAAATATAGGAACCTATATGGGTGGGTTATTGATGCCATCATTCTCAAAAACTAGATGTGGTGGTTTCATACATGTTTTTTCTTGGGAGGTATAAGGAGGTTTTGTGCTCTAATAAATGGATTAACTAAATCATTTTCTTCTTTATTATTTGTAGAGGTCAAAGGAGTATTTTATTGGGAGGTATAAGGAGGTTTTACATAAACATAGTGATTGAAATTATATTTTAGCATTGATTTACTCTATTCAGATGAAACACTATTTTTACACAGTGCACTCTCACCATGGGATGGTGCTTCACTTGTTCAAGCTAATACTACATTAGACTAGTTTTATTATTGTACACACTACTTATCAAAATTATGTGGTAATATAAGTTATTATCATTTCAATTGGTTTTTGGTATATTTAGATGACAGTATGATAGTATGACACTATAAAACTACCTAATATAATTAATATCAATTATTAACTTTAAAAAAATCCTTCCATTCACATTTAATCTAATTACACAATAATAAAAATATGTTAACATTTGATAATTTTAAAAAATTAATAATACAAAACCTTTAGAATAATTTAACTCAAAAAAGGGAATTAAAATTATATAATCAAAACTATGTGGTTTAAAAACACAATTGACAATTATTTTTGTATTTATGTTCGCTAGGGTTGCAATATTATAACCCAGTATTCATTTTAAAAGTGTGTGGGGTTTTTAATCCTTTATGTTAGTTTGGTGAATCTATGGTGATGCATTTTTAAGGGGGGATTATTTAATACCCCTTGTGAGGAAACCCCTTCCCCTATTGTTTTGAGGTATTTACCAAGTGTGGTATCTCGTGATGGTGAAGAATCTTGAATTTGTTTTTTCCTTCTTGTTGATAATGGATTAATGCTTGTTAATAATTTAAGAATGATTAATGAAATTAAAATTACACACCTTAAACATATATTTAATTTTTTTTTTAATTGATAATAAATTTAAATATATTTAAAAGGGTCATAGGCCTCTTAGAAAGGATATGATCCCTATCTAGTAGGCTTTCTAGGAAACCTATAACCCTTAAGGTTCTATCCTAGTTGGTAAGCTTGACCCACTATATCAAGTGTTTTGAAGTTTTTCCAGAGAATTAAATTGTGTGTAAGAAACCCATGTGGGCATGTAAGTGAATTTATTATTTTTTAAGTTATGTTACTTAGAACAAATATTTAAGTTTTCAAGAAAATAGTATGGGCCCTTTTATGACATGAATATGACTCTTTTAAGGAGGGTACATATCTTCATTTAATAATTTTTTAGGAAAATAAATTCTATTCTATTTTATTTTAAATTCTTGGTCATTATTGGGGGTAGATTTTGGTGGGAGGAAGAGCATGGGTGGAGGTGCTTGGGAAGAGATTGTTGGAATGAGGGGGATATCTTCATGGAGATTGGGAACTTGTTGTATGCATGGAAAATGGAGGATATGAGATAGGTACTATTTTAACATATCAATTGATGAAAATGAGAAGAAGCCTTAATGGCATAAAATCAATAGGTTTAATGTATTATAATTTTTGGTTATTATGTTCTCTCTCTCTCTCTCTAATAAAATTTAATAGAATTTTCTCCTAGTGTTAAAATATAAAAATGATATATTGTTCTTTCCTCTCTCATTTTGTATTTTACATATGTACAAAGGTTTATTTTCTTAATAATAAAGATTTATTGAATCAATTGATTAAAATGAGAAGTAACCTTGGTGACATAAAATATCTATGCTTTCTTTTTTAGAATTTGTGGTTATTATGTGCTTGAACTCTCTCTCTCTCTCTCTCTCTCTCTCTCTCTCTCTCTCTCTCTCTCTCTCTCTCTCTCTCTCTCCTCTCTCTCTCTCTCTCTCTCTCTCTCTCTCTCTCTCTCTCTCTCTCTCTCTCTCTCTCTCTCTCTCTCTCTCTCATAAAATCTAATAGAATTTAGCATGAATAATCTCCTAACATAAAAAAATAAAACTGATATATTGTTCTCTCCTCACTCAGTTTTTATTTTACATATGTACAAAGGTTTATCTTCTTTAGAATAGGTTAATGTTGGAAACTAGTAAACTAATAATATCCATTCCTCATAAGTGATTTCATGAATAAGCTAAATGGAAAATGGATTTTTTTTATAATGCTTAAGTTTTTGTGCTATTGCTCATTTGATATAATGGTATTTATTTATGAAATGAATGTATTTTTTCCCTTTATGAAATGAAAATTGTTCACTTGAGTTTGTATAGTTTCCTTATTGAGAATATGAATCTCTCTTTCACATTCTTTGTATTAAAGGAATATTGTTTTACAAAATTTTACTTATAAAAAAAAATGTTTCACTCATCCTTCCACTCTCTCCTTTTTGGTACATATGATTTAAAATAGAAAAAGAAAGTTATTTATTTAAAATACATACAATTAAAATTTGTGAAATTTATTATGTTGTTATTCATTTATTGTATATTGAATGTGCATATATAATAAATCAAAAGTGAATCTACTTATCTCATTCAATATCTCTCTTTAATTGAAAATTGGTTTCATAATGAAGGGTGTGAATTCAAAATTTTATGTTACAAATCAAAATGAGAATATTATTTTAAGCTCAAAAATATATTAAAAACCTAAATTC